>BQKN01065843.1:1366294-1383673 GCA_022839385.1 Asparagus kiusianus | reverse complement strand
ACCAGAAAAATTATTTAAACCAGTATTAAAAATTTACGGTCATTACACAAACACATCCTATATTATTAGTCTAAGCGTGGACGTTTGTAAAACATCTGAAATTTGAATCAGTGAATATCTTTATATCACCCCTTAACATTATAAAGGAACAAAACACAGAAATAACTCGATAAACCAATTAAATTAGTTGTTTGGCATCTTTAAACCATTTATAGCGCGTTTGACATCTTATATGTTTTATCTAATTAGGTGGAATGCACGTGCAATGCACGTCATCAAATATTATAATTGTTGATTTTTAATTTATGTATTTACTATAATATAGTTGCAAAAATGTTAATGATTATTGTAATATATTAAAAAGTTTCAGATATAAAATCTTGTTGGTTTTAATATTTTACCTTCAACATAATTAGTGAAGTTTAAAGTCTTAAAATATTAATAACCAAAGAGCAATTTAATGATTTGGAATTCTAATTTTAAAATATTAATGATGTAAGCACCAATATCTTAAAAACTATTATTATTAATGAAAAATAAATCTTGAATTCATCAACGTAAAATGGTAGGTATTATCTGGTCATAGAAAATTTT
Source organism: Asparagus kiusianus (assembly GCA_022839385.1). Classification (NCBI taxonomy): domain Eukaryota; kingdom Viridiplantae; phylum Streptophyta; class Magnoliopsida; order Asparagales; family Asparagaceae; genus Asparagus; species Asparagus kiusianus. Next base: position 1,383,079 of record BQKN01065843.1, on the reverse strand, counting down.
TATTATTATAAAGAAATCACTTGCACCTATTGTCTACTTCCACTTTTTATTAACTGGCAACCGAGTATTATAGATATTCAAAAACTTATTTCTAGAAATTTCAAAGTTAGAATGTTCAAATTCAATCAAGAAAGAAAATATAATTATGTAATCAATTCCAAAATCTGATATTATAACCTTTCTACATCTTCTCAACTAATTAATTAATTTGTCAAAACGATTATTGTCTAATTTCAGAAAACTATAAAAATACAATCTAAGAATAATTTAAACATATTTTGTACACATATGGATTGTATTTTAACAAAATAATTTAGATCTATCCAATATTGAATAATATCCAAAATTTTAGGCTAAAGAGTTAAAAGAATCTAATAACACTCATATCCAAACTATATGTTTCATAAATGTGAGATATATAAAATGAACAACTTAATTTTATTTTGTTAAATAATTTATTACAAACCATAAAAGATAAGGAGAACCATAAGGATCACATAGCCATCTCAAATAAAGATTAAATTTCTCTCTATGAATTCTGTTGAAAAAGAATTTTAGAGATACCGATAGACTTGCTATAAAATCCACTCTTATAAGATTGATGTCACATATGTCTTAAATTGTGCTTTGTTTAAGGGTTAATTTTAGAAAACTTTCGCTCAACTATCGGAAAAATGTTAAAACTCCCCCCCCCCCCCTCAACTACTTGAAATGAGTAAATCTTTATTCGTCAATTTGGGGTTTTATAGTTAATTTATCTCAACTTTATATTTTTGATTTACCCTATGAACTTTTCTCAATTAACATCTCAAAACTAATATCGTTGAGTCAAATTCATTATGTAATAAGTACTTGACTTGGAAATACCAAAATATCTCAATCATAAAAGAATTTGCTTGGTCTTTGCTAGATGAAAGAAAAATTGAAGATTTAGAAAAAAGAACTTTAAATTGGTCGTAATTTTTTATTATCGATTGAGAGTTTCTTTTTAACTAAAATGACTTTATTCAACAGGGCATTTTGACAAAATCACATATTAAAGTCTTTTACATTAACGAGGTTTGTAAAGAGATGTGTAAAAGACCAGGAGAGTTTTCATAAGACTGTAGGCCTCAAAAAATGCTGAAAGATATCCAAATACAACTCAAGAGGAAGTCATCCAAAAAAATCAAGAAAAGGACATAAGTATAGACCGTCTCGCACGCGAGACAGTCTTTACTGTCTCGCCCGAGCGAGACAGTGTTTACTGTCTCGCACGCGAGACAGCTCTCAAAAGTTCAGAAAACTATTTTAAACCGTCGGCACGTGGCCACCAACTGTTCAAGAACGTGGGAAATATCGTGGGTGAGAATCACGTTGATAACTGCCAAAATAACGGAGTTTTAAAACGTGGGAAGGCAGTTACAAGAAAACAGCCAGACGGATAAAGTTTTTCGAGACAGTGTTTACTGTCTCGGAACCCAAGACAGTCTTTGCTGTCTCGGCCGCCGAGACGGCAAACACTGTCTCGGAAATAGTTTCTTCCCCAGGGGTTATAAATACCCCTTGAGATCGATTTTCCAGGGGGGGCAAAACAGGAGAGCACATTACTGAGCAATTCAGAGCAGAGAGAGAGCAGACACAATTGTTCTTGGATTTTCCTTGAGTTCGAGCTTTGACTTGATCTTAAGAAGAACGACTATCTTATTTTGATAAGATCTTCGTTTCAAATTCTCACTTCGATAAACGAAGGAAGAATCAGTAACCCCTCTTCACGATTTGTGATTCGGTGGTCCACGAGCTAAAGCGCTCCCGGCACAGGCAAAGTCCCACAAAAAACAGGATTCGATAAACGACTTCTGTGTTATTTTCTCAAGTGTTGTAATTTTCTCTTTGTTGTGTAAAAGAGGTCTTATAAAAAGACTATTTCTTTGAATTTGTTGTAATCGGACGAAGATATAATGAATTCCATAGCAAACCCAACTTTTGGCGAAAATAAACTGGCGACCACAGTGGGAGCCAACGGTCTCGCTACCGAGACCGTCGTGTCGCAGCCGATCAAGATCCCGATTGAATCAACGGTCGAGTACGAGTTCGACCAAGCGAAGTTTGAGGAGTATTTGTCATCCTCATCTGCAAAGTCTTCCTCGCCTCGTAAATGCAGGAAGATTTCATCTTTGTTGAAGCTTTTTAAGTTGTCAAATGCTACGGATGAAGACTCATGTCCGATTGTTGCTGAGAATCCTACTCGCAACATCTCTGCTCACGATGTCTCTTCTCCAGTTAAAGAATCATTGAATCAAAGCCCGTCGGCACTGACGAAAAGAGCTCATCAGAGACAACATCAATGCCGCGCTCGCCAAATGGCTAAGGCCTTGGAACAAACCGACGGAGTTCATTATCACGTGGACTTAGAGTCGAGGAGGCATCGAGTGGTTCAGTTGTCTCAACGACCAATCACTCATATCTCTGCTAAACTAACGACGGATGAATGGACTCTTGTTAAAAGGAGTCGTTCGACCCTCAAAGAACGTATACAAAAGCGTCGTGTAAACGCTGCTCATGCCCGTGCTCTCTCACAACAAAGACGAGAAAGGAAGAAGGAAACGGTGGCTAAAGAACCACCAAAATTTTGCAAAGTCTGGATTCCAAAGTCTGAAGTTGTACAAAACCAGAATTCGGAGCCCGTTAAGATTTCATACCCACAAGAGGGTGGTTCTAAACGTGTGACTCCCGACATAACCTTGGATCGTTCAAAGACAATAATAAGTTGTCCTGAGAATGCCAACAAGGTTTTACATCCTCAGAAGAAGACATGTTTGTCAAAATACATTGTTATACCTGAGGGGTCACACCAACAGATGATAAGATTTTTAGGCAATCTTACCGATGAATCATCCTATCAAGCTGGGGGTGTGGACAAAACTCGAAAGAGAATTGTCCGGGAAATGAGCTCTCATTGTTCCTGTGCGCGACTCATTAGAGCAGTACTATCAGGATGTGGCTGTTTCAAACGAGGAGTCATCCCGCAAAGAGCCTCAGTGCTCCCAAAACTTTTCACCATAATGTCGAAGTCCAAACCGAGACATTTTCGCAAGAGAAGATCAGGTGTCCAAGATGACGAGTTCCCTAAAATCACCATCAACATGGCTGATAAAGGAAAATCTAAGCGACATTCAAGTGAATCAAATCCCGACTTTTCCCCGAGAGGAAAAGTCAATTCAAGAATTGCTTAACGGATGTCCCGACTCCAGTTAGGAGCCATCAGACGTAGAGACTACAAGAGAATGCATGAAGGAATGTCATCAGAGGATGAGCTCTCGGACACTTGTTCTGCGATCGCTTCGGATGATACAGTATCTAGCACAGGGCAAACCAGAGAAGTACTCACAATCACCTCTGATCAGTTCACTCAAATACTTCAAGAGGCTTTAGCCAAGCAACGAGAAGAAATTAGAGTTGAAATGAAGATGGAGATGTAGTTGGCTATCCAACAAATGAGAGAGTTGCTAGCTCAACGGCCTCAACCTCCTGAGTCCAATCAGCGAGCTGAATCCAGGCGCCACACTCAGAATGTTATAGATGACAGTGATCCAGAAGTGGATGAAGTCATTATGACTGATACACCTCCCAATAGCAATAACGCTGGGGGTGGTTTAATGGATCCTCCCAACAACGATATTGGGAGTGGTTCAATAACACCTCTTACAGGGGGTGGTCCAACTCATTCTCCTCAACGTCTTTCGAATGAAGACATAGACGATGACAAGAAAATGAAAGAGTTCGAAAACAAAGTCAACGCTTTGATGACGGCTCAAGAAGTAAAAAAGACGGGTATTCCATGTCCCTATCCAAAAGAATGGGATTCAATTCCATACCCGACAAAGTTCAATCTGATTGACTTCACACCGTTCGAAGGAAAGAGCTCGCCTATTCAGCACTTGATTTGTTTCAAGTCTCATTTGGGCATAATATCTGGAAACGAGGCTTTAATGGTCTGGTCATTCATTAGCACCCTTCGTGGTCCCGCCTTCGATTGGTATCGACGTCTCAAACCAGGGAGCATCAATTGCTGGAATGACATAGAAAGTTTGTTCCTCAGCAATTTCTTCGATGATGACACCGAAGTGTCAATCGGAACCCTTCTGGATGAGAAATAAAAAGACGAAGTGCCGGTTGATAATTTTATCAAGCGCTTTCGCAACAAGGCAATGAATTGCAGAGATCCTGTTACAGAGGAGTTCATCCTGCAAACATGCCACAATAATCTCTCTATCGATGTCCTGGAAACCCTAGGGGTCGTACCATCCAAAACTTGGAAAGATTTTAAAATACGTGGCGAACAAGCTGAATACTTTCTTAAAAGAAAGAAAGTTGAGAGAAATCAACCGGCGATATCTACAACCGCTGCGAATGCAACTCTCGATCCGAAGTTCCAAAAGGAGTATTCTTTTGAAGATGATGAAGCTCCAGCCATCTTGAAATACCTCATCGCCAATGACAAAATCGAGCTGCCACCTATTAAAGATCAGGAGAGCACTAAAAGGACTACGGATCCAAACTACTATGCATACCACAGAAGGGTTCTTCATCCCACCAAGATTTGCTTTGGACTTAAAAACAAAATCCAAGCTTTAATTAACTCCGGCGTCATAACGGCAAAACAAGCCAAATGAGGACGCATAAATACTCCATTGGGTACACGAGTATAAACTGTTTCCCTTCACTCCATTGGGTACACGAGTATAAACTGTTTCCCCTAACTCCAAAAGGCATACGAGTATAAACTGTTTCCTGAACTTCATACCGATATAAGAGGTTAAAAGTTGCTTCCAAATGTGATTAGACTCAGGTTCACCTGAAAGCTGGGGGTGGATATGAGGTTATCATAGTTGAATACGAAGACAGGAACCAATACCTGATTCTATATCAAGAACAGCAACGTTGCTCACAAACGAAAAGTTCCTGAAAAAGCACTATCCCTGGTACATTTAGGGTAACCTATTTAACGGGAAGTTTTTGAAGAATACTATATATGGTATTCTTAAGGATAACCCGAAACTAATCGATTGTTCAAGATGAAAACCAATCATCTGAATAATCCACCCTTAATCATGATAAAAAAAATGATTAAGAACCTCCCGTTGTGGCTATTTAATTATGTCCAAAATGATTAAAACCCTTTCAATGTGATTTTTAGAGTTCTCTTTCATTGAGATGAGATTCAATGACTTCATCAAGTCGATCTTCCCTCACAAAACTCTGAAATCATTCATCTGCTGATTAATTGGTTTCAATCGTCGGGATCAATTTCGCCAACTCCTACTGTGACTTTCCAAGCATTTTATCGTTAAGATGAGATTCAATGACCTCATTAGGTCAGTCTTTCCTCACGAAACTCCTACGGTCTAATTGCGGAGTGCTTGATGATTCGCAGTCCTTCACCATAAAATTCCTCACCAATCAAATTAACTGATGGTGAGTCCACCAAAATACTTCGTGGTTAAATATACCCAAACTCTCGTTGTGTCCAAGCCTTCAACACTCCCACTGTTGAGCCCTGACACCCAAAATTTTAATTCATGATAATTGGCAATCTCCATTCGGTCAAACCTTTAAACAGTTAGGACCAAAGCCAAAATCCCCTCTCGATTCATTCCATGAACGAAAGGTCCACAAATTGAACGATCAAACCTTTAAACAGTTAGGATCGTATCAAACTCCCACTTGGTCAAACCTTTAAACAGTTAGGACCAAAGCCAAAATCCCCTCTCGATTCCTTCCATGAACGAGAGGTCCACAAATTGAATGATCAAACCTTTAAACAGTTAGGATCGTATCAAACTCCCACTTGGTCAAACCTTTAAACAGTTAGGACCAAAGCTAAAATCCCCTCTCGATTCCTTCCATGAATGAGAGGTCCACAAATTGAACGATCAAACCTTTAAATAGTTAGGATCGTATCAAACTCCCACTTGGTCAAACCTTTAAACAGTTAGGACCAAAGCCAAAATCCCCTCTCGATTCCTTCCATGAAAGAGAGGTCCACAAATTGAACGATCAAACCTTTAAACAGTTAGGATCGTATCAAACTCCCACTTGGTCAAACCTTTAAAATATTAGGACCAAAGCCAAAATCCCCTCTCGATTCCTTCCATGAACGAGAGGTCCACAAATTGAACGATCAAACCTTTAAACAGTTAGGATCGTATCAAACTCCCACTTGGTCAAACCTTTAAACAGTTAGGACCAAAGCCAAAATCCCCTCTCGATTCTTTCAATGAACGAGAGGTCCACAAATAGAGCGGTCAAACCTTTAAACAGTTAGGATCGTCTCAAAACTCCCACTTGGTCAAACCTTTCTACAGTTAGGACCACAACTAAAATCTCCTTTCGATTTACATTGCGAACGAAAGGTCCACTTTTGAATTGGATAATCAAACCTTATGACAATTAGGATTATTCAAACCAATCCAAATTCTCTAAGTGGAGATCCCACTTTGAGTTTTCTTTACACCAGGAGATAGAATATAAAATTCTTCCTCTCCGATTTTAGGTTCATCTCTACCAACAAACAAGAGATCAGGAGATAGAATATAAAATTCTTCCTCTTCATCATCGGGTTCATCTCTACCAACAAACAAGAGACCAGGAGATAGAATATAAAATTCTTCCTTTCCATCATCGGGTTCATCTCTACCAACAAAAAAAGAGACCAGAATACTCCAATAGGTACACGAGTCTAAACTGTTTCCCTATCCTCAACAGGAAGTTTCTGGAGAATATCAATTAGAATATTCTTAAGAATAACCTGGCTACCTCCCAACGGGTATACGAGGTTAACTATTTCTCGAAAACTCCAAAAAAAATATGAGTATAAACTGTGTCCTTATGAAGACTGATACAGTGATTAACAATCCAGTATCAATTTGATGACAAAAGCTAAATTCACAAGTACAAATCCCAGCTTCGAGTCAAGACTTCGATAACGGTCAAGCGATAAACGTAGCACCGGAAGAATTTTGTCTATTCTACAAAGCACTGAATAGACCAAAAGATGAAGATGTCAAGATTTGAAGCCATTTACGGGTCCTTCCGTATGATCTACTCAATCAAGTATTGAAGGGATTGCAAATAAGACCTGTCTTATCCAAAGTGTCCCAGACTCCTCTATAAAAGAATAAGTCTAGAACATTTTGGAGGGGGTATCTGTAGGTGTTAAAAAATACTGAAAGATATCCAAATACAACTTAAGAGGAAGTCATCCAAAAAAATCAAGAAAAGGACACAAGTATAGACCGTCTCGCACGCGAGACAGTCTTTACTGTCTCGCCCGAGCGAGACAGTGTTTACCGTCTCGCCCGCGAGACAGTGTTTACTGTCTCGCCCGTACGAGACAGTGTTTACTATCTCGCACGCGAGACAGCTCTCAAAAGTTCAGAAAACTATTTTAAACCGCCGGCACGTGGCCACCAACTGTTCAAGAACGTGGGAAACGTCGTGAGCGAGAATCACGTTGATAACTGCCAAAATAACATAGTTTTAAAACGTGGGAAGGCAGTTACAAGAAAACAGCCAGACAGTTAAAGTTTTCTGAGATAGTGTTTACTGTCTTGGAACCCGAGACAGTGTTTACTGTCTCGGAACCCGAGATAGTGTTTACTGTCTCAGAACCCGAGACAGTGTTTGCTTTCTCGACCGCCGAGACAGCAAACACTGTCTCGGAAACAGTTTCCTCCCCAGGGGTTATAAATACCCCCTGAGATCGATTTTCCAGGGGGCAAAACAGGAGAGCACATTACTGAGCAATTTAGAGCAGAGAGAGAGCAGACACAATTGTTCTTGGATTTTCCTTGAGTTCGAGCTTTGACTTGATCTTAAGAAGAACGACTATCTTATTTTGATAAGATCTTCATTTCAAATTCTTACTTCGATAAACGAAGGAAGAATCAGTAACCCCTCTTCACGATCTGTGATTCGGTGGTCCACGAGCTAAAGCGCTCCCAGCACAGGCAAAGTCCCATAAAAAACAGGATTCGATAAACGACTTCTGTGTTATTTTCTCAAGAGTTGTAATTTTCTTTGTTGTGTAAAAGAGGTCTTATAAAAAGACTATTTCTTTGAATTTGTTGTAATCGGACGAAGATATAATGAATTCCACAGCAAACCCAACTTTTGGCGAAAACAAAGACACACTAAGTCGAAGGATGTTTTCTGAAATGGAACCAAAGTTGAGAGGGGTTATCTACAACACCTCTATAGTTAGGGGGCTCTGTCAAATTAAATTAGTTGGGTGATTTTTTTGAGACATTCCCCATAGTTAAGAGAGTTTTTAAAAAAATTAATTATTCTTTAAAATTTAGCTTATTTACATATTCATCCCTCAAATGTTTTATAATTTAATATTAGTCCCTAAATTATAAGCAGTTTTAAAAATTTACGGGAATAATGTAGAATTATTAGAGATTTAAAATCAAGGAAATGATACCTAAATTACCTTTAAATATTGCTCTTATACGCAATATATGAAATATCGGCTGATATATCGCTATATCGACTGATATAAAAGGTTAAATACTTTATCTTAATAATATTTATGGTTTTATATTATTTTCTTTTATTTGGAGAACTTTTTCTATATATTAATCACTATCGAAAATATTGGCTGGTATAACAAAATCGAGTCATTTTTAATTTGATTGTGGGCTTCGTATTGGGTCGTGTATGGAAACCATAACTAAAGCATACAATCATACAAGCCACAATTCATATCCCAAATCTCTTCACTCTCAGCTCTCCCAAATCTTAAGCATATATCTTGACGTAAATTTTTACGTTAAAAATTCATCAATATTCAAGATTATAGATTACAATGTTATATTATGTATGAGCATTATTATCTCATATGAGACCCATATATTTTTTTACATAACCACGACTATTGCAATCCAATATCATGGATTTTATTTGTCCAGCATTTATGATGTCCAACACTTTGTAGTAGTAATTTGAAAGCCTCTTCTAAAGTTTTCTAAGTAAAGTATATAAATTCAGAAATAATTTAAAATCTTAAGATTATTCAAAATATGATGCTTTAATTTTCTCACATCTCCTCTAATATATAAATATAAGCTATCCCTCTAGCCTCATTTTATATGATGAATATTATTTATCAAAGGGATCACATACTATTGCTTGTGGTCAACAAAGGGTTAATATCTTTATTGGCTTAATTAAATTAAATACATTATAGTTTATAAAAGTTTCAATTACATACATCCACTTATATCTTGCTGCATTTAAATATCCTAATATTTTTAAAATTGCATGTATGTACCTTCTATACGCAAGAAGACTATTTGTAATTTTCCTATATGAATATAATGATATAATTTTAGGATAATTCTATATTTTCTACTCTTTCTATTAATAATTTATTAACATGTAATTGTCTATTAATACATTATTAGATATTACTAATAATTAATATGACAGTTTTACAATAACATTAGAAGTTTTAAGGACCAAGTTAGACAAGCTTGAAGTGTCATATAATATGATTAATTAACAATAATAATTAATTTAGTTTAGTTATGATTAAAATATAATATTTTTAAAAAGTAGGGGTAACATAGTCCATAGAATTTTTTCTACAACTTTCTCTTTTAAAGGGAGTATGATTCTAAGCGAAGTATATAATTTCATTTATAATTCAAAATATTAAGACTTATCCAAAATATGATGCTTAATTTTTTCTATATATTCTGTGCTATATAAATATAAGCTAAGCCTATGACCTTATATTATATGATGAATATTATTTATCAAAGGAATCACATACTATTACTTGTGGTTAACAAAGGCTTCAAATTTTTATAGGCTTAATTAAACTTAAATACCTTACAGCTTACGAAAGTTACACTCATATACCTCCACTTATATCTTAATGCACTTAAATATCCTAATGTTTTCTAAAATTACATGTTTGTACTTATATACGCAAGAATACTCTTTATAATTTTCTTGTGTGAGTGCCATGGTATAATTTTAGGATAATTTTATATTTTTTACTCCTTCCAAAATAATTTATTAACGTGCAGTTGTCTATTAATAAAGTATTATGCATTATTAATAATTAATATAAGAATTTTTCAATAATATTGGAAGTTTTAGAGACAAGTTAGACAAATTGAAGTGGCATGTAATATGATTAATTAATAATGATAATTAATTTAGTTAATTTATAATTAGAATATAATATAAAAAAAGAATAGGAATCTTGAGATTATTCAAAATATGATGGTTAAAATTTTCCACATCTTTTGTACTATATAAATGTAAGCTAAGCCTCTGTCTCATATTATGCAATGAATATTATTTATCAAAGGGATCACATACTATTGCTTATGGTTAACAAAGGCTGCAAATCTTTATCGGCTTAATTAAACTTAAATACCTTGCAGTTTACGAAAGTTACACTCATATACCTCCATTTATATCTTAATGCACTTAAACATTCTAATGTTTTCTAAAATTACATGTTTGTACTTATATACGCAAGAATACTCTTTATAATTTTCTTGTGTGAGTGACATGGTATAATTTTAGGACAATTCTATATTTTCTACTCCTTCCAAAATAATTTATTAACTTACAGTTGTCTATTAATGCATTATTAATAATTAATATGAGAGTTTTATAATAACATTGGAAGTTTTAGGGCTAATTAGACAAAACTGAAGTGGTATGTAATATGATTAATTAATAATTATTATTAATTTAGTTAATTTATGATTAGAATATAATATTAAAAAAGAATAGGGGCAATATAGTCCATAAAAAGTTTTTCCATAACTCCCTCTTTTAAAGGGAGTATGATATGATATGATATGATATGATTGATTTTAAATGAATTTTTGACAAATTCTTTTCACTTAAAGAGTTGCAATTTATTAAGTATGATAATTTTTTCTACTCCTTTTATCCTCAACAAGTACTAAAAGTGAATAGATCTATAGATATACTACAAATAGATGGGAATATGATATTATAAGAAATTATTTTTGTAAGTATTAATTTATTAGTTATGCAATGAATATTATTTATCAAAGGGATCACATACTATTGCTTATGGTTAACAAAGGCTGCAAATCTTTATCGGCTTAATTAAACTTAAATACCTTGCAGTTTACGAAAGTTACACTCATATACCTCCATTTATATCTTAATGCACTTAAACATTCTAATGTTTTCTAAAATTACATGTTTGTACTTATATACGCAAGAATATTCTTTATAATTTTCTTGTGTGAGTGACATGATATAATTTTAGGACAATTCTATATTTTCTACTCCTTCCAAAATAATTTATTAACTTGCAGTTGTCTATTAATGCATTATTAATAATTAATATAAGAGTTTTATAATAACATTGGAAGTTTTAGGGCTAATTAGACAAAACTGAAGTGGTATGTAATATGATTAATTAATAATAATTATTAATTTAGCTAATTTATGATTAGAATATAATATTAAAAAAGAATAGAGGCAATATAGTCCATAAAAAGTTTTTCCATAACTCCCTCTTTTAAAGGGAGTATGATATGATATGATATGATATGATATGATATGATTGATTTTAAATGAATTTTTGACAAATTCTTTTCACTTAAAGAGTTGCAATTTATTAAGTATGATAATTTTTTCTACTCCTTTTATCCTCAACAAGTACTAAAAGTGAATAGATATACTACAAATAGATGGGAATATGATATTATAAGAAATTATTTTTGTAAGTATTAATTTATTAGTTTAATAGTTAAATATTATTATTTAAAATTATTAATTCTAATTAATAAGATGATTAGTTTGTTAATATCATTTTTTATTAAATAATCAGTTTAATACAAAGCCACAATTGTGGCCACATGCTTTATACTAACAAATAAAGATGCGGAAAGCACCTATCTTCCTTTCATTACTCCTTCAATATGCAAAATTACACACCTAACCTAACTCATTAATCTATTTTTTACTGTGCCACCAGTAAGGGTGGGAGTGAACCAAATAATTAATATAAACACAATTCAGTTATTATTTGTCCAGCTATTCGATCATATTCGATTTGCTATCTCCTTTAACAGTAAACGAATAACTTCTAATATTCGATTCATAAACTAATAGAATTTAGGGAAAAATGTTTCAAGGCCCCCCAAAAAAAAATCGGATGTGAGTAGCCCCCCTGTATTTTTATGGGTGTGACAAAGCCCCCAAAACTCAACTTAATAATGATTCAGCCCTATTTTCATTTCCAAGACAACTTTAAGAGAAAAGTTGAGGCGATAAGACCAAAATACCCTTGTACCCGTTCCCCCCCAGCCTGGCCGCCTTCTCTCTCTCTCTATCTTCTTCACCGCAAACCTCCATTAGCTTCCGAACCCATTTTCAAAACCCTAGTTTCACTTAAGCGGCTAGGAAATCTATTTTGAAAATACCCCAAAGAAATTGAAGTAAAATGACTAAGAACCGTAAGCGTAGCAAGTATGAAGTGGACAACCAAAAAACGGAACAGGACGTTCGTCACCGGCGCCGGTCGGCACGATTGGCGCAAGAGGAAATGCCAAACTTATCCGCCTCCGCCTCTGCCTTGATATCGCCCGCCGGCAATTCTGCTCCGACATCCTCTGAGGATGAGGAGAGTAACGAGGCGACGGAAACCCTATTGAGCATGAAAAGTCTGGATATTCGAGAAAGCAAGAGGAGACGCTCTCTGGAGGATGTGTCCATCTCAAAGAAGAAGTAAGTTCCCAAGCAATTGAGGGTTTTTGAATTTAATTAGTTTAAATGAGTGATTTTGATTTTAATTGAGGTTTATGGGTTCTTTTTTTGAATAAAATGGTGGTGAGAGACTGGTTATTGTAGTGTAGAACCAGTTTCGTAATTTTGGAGTAAGATCTGAACAATACGAAGTGTTATCAGTTTGGAATAAATGCATGCACACAATTCTCATTTGTTGATAGCTAGTTGCAATGCATGTCAATAAATCTTGGTTGTTGTTAACGTTTATGCATAAGTGTCAAGTATTAGCTATTCATGTTAATAAAACGTAATTTTGACTAAGATAATGCCTTTACGTTAATTGTTACCTAATTTGCAGTTGAACGACTTGTTAAGAGTAAATAGTTGTTTATGCAGGAAAGCTACAGCCGAAGGTGATATAAGGCCTAGTGCCTGTCTTGGATCATATTGTACTTTCATGCAAAGACTTCAACCAAAACTGAAGCAGTGGCATTGGGATGCCTACCAGGGCAGTAACTTTGAGCACTATGTATTCTTCGGACCTCCAGCACGTGATCGACGGGCACTAGAGCATGTGCTCAGCCATTATGTTGGCGAAACTGATGAATTCTCTTTTCCTGATCCCATAAGCGGGACTATATTTTCAGTCCAATTTGATGAAGAGTGGGTGCAAACTCACACGGGCTTCTCTATTGATGGGGAATTGATCTACGGGAATAGAGACCCTCACAACCGGCTTTGGAGGGAATATTTTGAAGAGAAGAAAGAAATGCTAAAGGCTAAGTCAAAGGCGAAGGCTAAGTCAAAGGCGAAGGCCAAGGCCACAGAAGAAGCTGGTAGCATGAGGAGATATGTTGAGGAGTTACTAGAAACACTGGTTGAGTCTTCTGAAAATAAGGACATTGAGGATTTTGTGCTGCTTCAGATCTTGTACCAGTGTGCAATGATTTGGTGCCCCAACAGCTCACAAGGCATTCCAAGACAGTTGTTTAAATATGTAGATAGTATTGAGAGAGTGAAGAACATTGCGTGGGGTAAATTTATTTTTGATGAGACGAAGAGAGGCATTCAAATTGCCGTTGAAGGGTTGAGGAAGCCAGGGGTTACATACGTACCTGGATGCATGCCGCTCATCCCTGTAAGTTGCATGGCCAACTGGTCTGACATTTGTTTTAGTTAACATTAGTCTTGGTAACAGGCATTAGAAAACATGTACAATATTAAATGTTTACAGAATATGGTTAAAATTAACATGTTAACATGAAGTTTAACATATAAAAATTAAAGTTAACATTAATAGGTGAAAGTTAACATGTTAACATGAACTTTAACATATAATTATTAAAGTTAACATTAATAGGTGAAAGTTAACATGTACCCATTAATGTTAACATGTTTTGGTGAAAGGTAGCTATTTAGAGTGTAGTTGAAGAATGAGTTCTGAAAGTTAACTATTTTGATATTCGTTCCTTTGATTCTGACAGCTATGGTACTATGAGATGACTGGCATTAAAAAACCAGCCCTAAACTTGAGATGGAAGCCTCCGATGACCAATTGGGTAAGGATTGGACGGGCCGCTGGATCGTTGAGGATGGAGACAATTGTCTCTAAGGCCAAGAAAGCAAGCATTAAAATCATGGAGAGACCAATTACGACCAGCATTGAAAGGGGTGGAAAATACCCTAAATTTGAAAAATACCCTCAACGGGAGCCTCGCAGGAAGAAGATTGAAATCGCTCGCTTTGGGAAAAAAAGAAGCCCAATTGTCTCATATAGGAGTAAGGTTATGGAGCAAACTAGGGTGAGAAAGAAGAATGAGGAAGAAAAGGTAAAGGATGGGAAGCAAGATAAGGTGAAGGGCAGGACAAGGAGCTCATCCATAGGTTACGTAAGCATCAATGACTCTTTACACATTCTTGCATATTTATATTGAGTTAAATTTTCTATCTTTATCATTAGTTAATTTTCCATGTACTCATTGTTTCATGTTAACATGTTTTGGGTAAGAAAATTACATTGTGGATTCTCATAACTATTTTTTTTAATATTGTGGATACATATGGGTAATGTGTATATGGTTTACTTTTCAGATTTTGGCCCAGCATATCAGAGATGCTTTTGAGCGTGAAGATGAAATAGAGAAGTTGACAACCGAAGATCAAATTCAATTTTGGAGGAATACGGCCAAAATTAATTGGAAGCTGCTCCACGCTGTCAAGCGTAGTAAGCGCCTTCAATGGGAGGAATGCTCTAAGGAGATACATAGGCTGAACAAGAAATTGGAGCGTTATGAAGGGACCACTGACTTGATTGACCCCGAAGACCTGAAGAAGAATGTGAAGGGGATTATGTCACAGAAAGAGGGGCATACAGGGTCTGCACAAAAGAAAATAAGGAGGAGTATTGATTCTGAGGACAGGGGTGATGATGGAATTTACTTCGATTATGACGATGTAACCAATATTGGCAAGGAAGCAGAGAAGGAGGTAGAGAAAGGTGAATGGCAAGAGATGGAGGATGATAATTTGGAGAAAGCTGTAAAGAGTGAGGAGGATAAGAAAGAGGAAGCGAGTGTGGATGAGAAGAAAGAGGAAGAACGAGAGCAGGAGAAGAATGAGGAAGAGGAAGATGAAGAGGAGAAAGTGGAAGAGGAAAAAGGAAAGAAGAAAGATGGAGAAAAGATGGTGGAGAACAGAGAGGGAGAATGTGCCGAGGAGAAGAAAGATGAAGAAAGGATGGAGGAGGGAAAACAGGTGCAAGTTTATCAGAAGAAGAAGAAGAGATTAGCGTCAAAGGGAACTAGGGGACCAAGTACCAGAAAGCGGACGCGCTCACAACTAGTCCGCACCCCTTTCACTCAAGAAAAGAAGAAGGAAGTTCATCAAGAGATAATTAACATATCACACCACAAGGAGGAAGAGAGGGAAAAAATCAGGTTCTATTGTAAGCCTGATGAATGCACTTGGGATTTTTTGGCGAAGAGGAAAATCAAGAAGAAGGAGGAGGCTCTTTTGAAGTTGCTGAACGAGGATATTCCTAACATTGGTGATTTTAGCATACGTTTGATTGATTGTAAAGGAACCTTCATTCACAACTTTAGAGTACCTCAACACGTATTATCAAAGCTCACACCAGATGAGAACAGAAGGATCTCTGAGTTTTGAAATCAAAAAGCCCATCAGTAAGTTTAGTCATTCTCAATAACGTTTGCTAGGACATGTTAGCTTTCATTGTTACGTGTTACATTTCCAGGTTTATGTTAAGTATTACCCATTTATGCTAACGTTTGCTAGAAAATGTTAGCTTTCATCGTTACGTGTTAACGTTTCCATATTTATGTTAACTTATACCCATTTATGCTAACGTTTGCTAAATCATGTTAATATTTCCATTGTAGGCTGTCTAAAAATCACAATAGATAGCTTATCCCCCATCAAACACCGATGATGGAAGTTACAATCTGACGACTTCCAGAAGACTACAATTTGAGGACTTTCACATAGAAGGTTACAATCTGACGACCTTCACAATAACTAATGAAAGCCCCAATTCAACAGCCTTCACAATCAACATCGGGAGTTATAATCTGACGACTCTCATATTATCAAGGTTCCAAGACGAAGATTACAAGGTGACGATCTTTGCGGCGCTCTAGCAAAAGAGACTACAAATCGACGGTCTCTTCATATTAGAACACAGATATCTCCCAAACCGTAAGGAATTTGGCAAAACGGAGGAAGCGAACCAAAGCCTTTGGCTAGGTTCGGATGGCCCCGTCTCGTCGAGATAGCCGATTTTCATATATAATTCGTCCAATTCCGACGTACGGTTTGAAAGTTATGACCTGTTCTTCGTAGCGAGTTATGTTCTGAAGTCCGTCTGCAAGACTGGACTTCGCCAGAACATTGGACTTAGATTGAAGCTCGCCAATCCTGCCTAAGGTTCGCCTCTGCATTACAGAGCTAAAACGCACAGGTCGAACCAGCGTTATAACATCAAAACGCGGA
>BQKN01065843.1:1338739-1349878 GCA_022839385.1 Asparagus kiusianus | reverse complement strand
ACATCTTCCAATAGGGAACTAGGTCCACATTTATATCTTTTGCTAGATCAAATCCACACTTGAAAGAAATGGACCATGATAGCTATATTTGCAAGTGATCCATCTAAAATTTGCAAATTGACAAAGTGGATTTAATTCCTGAAATCTTCAATCATGCAGGATATAGAAAGGGAGAGGAAGAGGAGCGAGAATCCGGAGGCCATGGAGGAAGATGACACTGACGAAGTTGCTGAGATCAAGGCAGCTCATTTTGAGGAGTCCATGAAGTTTGCAAGGAGAAGTGTGAGTGATGCTGATATTAGGAAGTATCAAGCATTTGCGCAAACCTTGCAACAATCAAGAGGGTTTGGAACTGAGTTCCGCTTCTCGGAACGGTCTGACACTGCTGCAGGAACCACTGGAGCTGATCCATTTGCATCGACAGCTGCAGCTGATGATGACGACTTATATAGCTAGGCCTAAATTATGTGACATGTATAACTTACCTTTAAGAAGTATGAAGGTACCATACTGCTTTCCTTTATGTGCTTGTTTTGCGAAATTGCTACTGTTACGCATTCAAGTTATGAAGTCCCAGATAGTGTCATTGTTGGTTACACTCGCCAACCGATATTTCACGTGATGGTATGGTGTGGTTCTTCTATAGTACACTATCATTATTCCTTGAGCATGTTGGTTTGAGATTTACTGGTCTTGTTCTGTTCTTCGGTTACTGTTTGGTCTGCTTGTGTTTGTATAGCTCGGTTGCTTACATAAGGTAAAGTTGGGAGCAAGACTACTAACTGTATCAGTATGCTGGAGCTGGTTCTCTACATGTTATCCTCTTGTGTACGCTCGTACGATATTTGATCCCTTTGTATAAGTGGATTTATTGTATGAATTAGTTTGAATGCGTACTTCGTTTTCATCTTCTGGGTCAAAAGCTTTTCTGGTTCTTGTAAAGTAAACCTGCGACTACCTGGGATCTTTGATTATAAAATCTGAGGTAAGTACAGCGGAGGATTATCATTTGTGAACGACAATAATTGTGAGGTGTCGGGTCATTTAAGCGGTTTGGCAGCTTACAGACCTTGTTCAGCGAGAGCGATGAGTAATTACAGTTTACAAACTAGCGTTATGTAGGTAGTACTGACCTAGGATTAGGGTAGAATTTGAACCTGCGTCTGCTCATTTTACCCCCTGATGAGATGCATACGTCTCCAGGCTGTGAACAGAGCTTCAAGACCCGCGTCGAGCTGTAAGGTTTTGGTGGTTAGATAAGTTTAAACACTGGGCATTATTGTGGTCATGAGGGACCTAAGGTATGTATAAGCTGCAGGTGCTGAAGAGTTGACATTGAGAGACTCGCTGGGGCTTCGATACGTTTCGCTATTATTTGGTGTTAGATCTTCCTTGACGCCGCGTACGTCTCTGCAATGTAGCCAGAAGAGGCCCAATGGTTGATTCCAAAGACCAAATTAGTCGACTAACCACACCCAATTATACTAATCTTACTTAATTTGGCTTAAGATGATTAGTCAACTAAACTAATCATGCTTAGCTAGGCTTAAAAAATGAGTCTGCAGCGGTCAACAAGGTGAAAATCAGACGCTTTTGTTACGTAACAAGTAGAATAATATTAGTTTGTATCTTGCTTGTTGTACGGCGAGGTATTTACGTGAAGGGAAGAGCATAGTAAAGCAAGACACAGAGGATATTTATTCAACTCCCCTGTTATTAGAAAATCTTTTTTTGTTTTTGACGTGAAAGTAATACCGATGCATCCAAATGTTTTGTTGATGGAAGCTATTATTTTCTCCACCTTTGTAATTTCAGTGCGAAAATCTTTAAGAAAACAGACTTTGGATTCGAGGAAAAACTTGAGGAAACTATACTATTTGTTTGACAATAAACTTCCAAGCTTTTCCCGAGAACTAATTTTTCAAATATTTAAACAGCAACTCTGGAGTAAATATTTAACAACAAACTTCTTTAAATTGTTTGAGACACCTCAGCGATAAGTACTCAACTCTGCCTAGCTCAAACTTCTTATCCACTTCCGAGCTTGATCTTCGGACACACGATTGATTAATAATATTCAAGTTTGAGATTCCTCCTCCGAAAGCAATTATTGTGCTTTTTTTATCAAATACCAATCACTTGGATGGCTTTGCTCCTCTATTATTCCGCAAAATTATTCTTAAAATCCAAGCAATAACAAGATGGAAAGAAACTCAAGCTCAATTCTTTAAAAGTTATTGGAATCCTTTTCTTTCTTTGAGGATCTCTTCCTTCACAAGTTACGACCATGTGTACCTTGAGATGATCCTCAAGCAACACAATCATATGTCATCATCTTTTTAGCTACAATTAAAAATGGATTTATATTAACAGCCTTTTCGTGAACAATTTTATGCAATGAATAGGCATAATGATCAACAGGATGGCTTATCATGGCTCCCTTATAATAAGAGAGGAAAAAAAAAAAAAGGGATTAGTCCAAAAATCATCGATAACTTGAATCTTTCAAAGGGCCATCTAAGACCTACAAGTCAATCACTATTATGTAATTATACACAGTAATGCATCTAAAATTCTTCGTTTGTGTCAAGAGGTCTTTTAACTAATGGAGGAAAAACATCGATTAAAAACTTTATTAACATGCCATAGGCCGAAGAAAGATTATGAAAGTAATTGAATACCAATCAATGAGGAAGCACGCGCTAATCTGTGAGCAAAAAGAGGATGTCATGGGTTCGACCCGATTAAGCCTAAACTAGTAATTGGCGGTTAGTTGGGTGCTCTGGATGATTATATCAAGATTAGAATAATTATAATAATTATAGAAGGTTTTGGCTGACTGTCCCTTCTTTAGTTGAGTACGTATTGATGAGTCATACTGCTAATCTCTGGCACGAGAAGTTTGTGACATAATACTCACTTTTTGCGCTGTTAATATTTTTTTTGAAATTAACTGCTGAGAGATTATCAACTGCACGCAGGGGATTTTCTAAGTGCTCTTTTCTTCATCAATTTTAACAAATTCCTGACTTTATTCTTCGCTAAGCACAATAAAATATTAACATTTTACTATTCAAATAATAATGATGGTGTGGCCCACTCTATAAAAATTCTCAAACTTTGCGGCTGCCCAAGCTTTTGGTGCTTGGATTGTTAGGTGTCTGACAATCTCCAACTTGAAGATTTAATTGAGTATCAATCATATCTTCACATCATTCTTTTTATCTTGTCATTTTCATGTTGCTTTACATCTTCGTCAGACCACAAAAGGATCAACACCAAATAAATTTGTCAGTACTGACTACTTTTGTCAAAAAATCTGCTAGGTTGTCTTCGGTGTGAATTTTCTGTATATCCATTATTCCTTCTTCCACTTTCTCACGAATGAAGTGGTATTGAACTCGAATGTGTTTGATCTTTGAATAAAAGGCTGGATTTCTTACCAAATGCAAAGCACTCTGACTGTCACAAAATAAAGATATCTTCTTTTGTTCATAGCTAAGTTCCTCCAGCATCATCTTCAACCACATCGCTTCTTTACTACATATTCTGCTTCTGTTGTTGAAGTAGCCACAACTGAATGCAGTTTTGAACCCCAGCTTACAGCTCCGTCAGCAAGTGTAAACACATAGCCTGTAGTGGATTTGCTATTATCACGATCACCTCCATAATTAGAATCAACATATCCACTGACAATAAAATCAGATTCCCCATAACATAATGCAACATTTGAGGTTCCTTGAATGTATCTTAGAATCAGCTTACAATATTCCAATGCTTTTTACCAGGATTCGCCATGTATCGACTAATTATTCCTACTGCTTGTGCAATGTTTAGTCTTATACAAATCATAGTGAACATTAAGCTTCCCACTGTTGATGCATATGGTACTCGAGACATCTCCTTCCTTTCTTCTTCACTGCTAGGATTCATACTGGAGGATAACTTAAAATTAACAGGAAGTAGGATAAAAATTGGCTTACAATCTTGCATGTTAAAGCGCCGCAAGATTTTTTTCAAATAGTTCTTCTCAGAAAGCAAAATCTTCCTATTAATTCTGTCTCGTTAAATTTACATCCCTAGAATCCTGTTTGCAGATCCTAAATTCTTTATTTTAAATTCCCTAGCCAACCGAGCCTTTAATTCTTTGATACGATCTTTGTTAGGGCTTGCAACCAACATGTCATCAACATACAACAATAAGATAACAAAATTATTTTGACCAAACCTCTTAAAATATGCATAATGGTCTGAATTAAGTCTGTTGTATCCAAGGCTCATGATGAATGAATTAAATCTCTTGTACCAACACTTTGACGCCTGCTTTAGACCGTATAAAGATTTGTTCAATCTGCAAACCAAGTTCTCTCTTAGTTTTTCTTCAAAACCTTCTGGTTGGAGCATGTAAATTTCTTATTTAAGATCTTCATGAAAAAAATGCTATTTTTACATCTAGCTACTCTAGATGTAAGTCAAATATAGCGCTCATATCTAGG
Organism: Asparagus kiusianus; assembly: GCA_022839385.1. Lineage (NCBI taxonomy): Eukaryota > Viridiplantae > Streptophyta > Magnoliopsida > Asparagales > Asparagaceae > Asparagus > Asparagus kiusianus. The sequence goes on along the minus strand of BQKN01065843.1, from coordinate 1,345,382 downwards.
ACTATTCGGACTGTTGTAAGTCGAACTACAGGAGAAAATATTTTATTAAAATCAATACATTCTTTCTGAGCATATCCTTTTACCACCAATCTAGCACGATATTGCTCCACTTGATCATCGCCATTTCGCTTGATCTTATAGACCCATTTGTTTCTAATGGTCTTTCTTCCTTGTGGTAGTGATACAAGTTCCCAAGTCTTGTTCTTATGAAGAGCTTTAATTTCTTTCTGCATTGCTGCTATCCACAAAGATGCATCTGTGTTATTTATAGCTTCATTAAAAGTTGATGGCTCTTCAGCTTCTGTTAGAAGACAATATGCAACATTACTCTCCATAATATACTCCGAGTACCAAGTTGGTGGCCTTCTCTCATGAGTTGACCTTTGAGCTTCTGGAGCCTTAGACTCGACTGGTTCTTGTACAACATGCTCCGGTGTTGCTTCAGAAGACTTCGGATCATCTTCTACCTGAACAACTACAGTCTCTGAGTCCTTCCTTGAACTGCTTTCTTTTTCACCACTTTGTAGTTGATTTTCTACAAAGATAACATCTCTGCTGATGACAACCTTATGGGCAGTGGGATCCCACAGGCGAAACCCCTTTACTCCATTAGCATACTCCAATAATATGTATTTTCTGGATTTTGAATCTAACTTTGTAATTTCTTTAGAATTGTACATTGCGTACACTGGACTTCCAAATATATGGAGGTTAAAATAATCAGCTGGTTTACCAGTCCACATCTCCATTAGCGTCTTCGATTGTATTGCAGTTGATGGAGATCGATTTACCACATAACATGCGGTTTTTACTACTTCTACCCAAAAAACTTTATCCAGATTTACAGTTGCCAACATAGCTCTTGTTCTTTACTACAGAGTTCTGTTCATCTGCTCCGCCACTCCATTTTGTTAAGGAGTATAAGCAGTACTGAATTATCTTTTGATGCCTTCTTGCTTACAGAATGCTAAGAATTCATCGTCTGTATATTCTCCTTTATTATCTGACCTCAAGCACTTGATCTTCTTCTCAAATTCAAGCTCGACCCATGCTTTGTAGGCTTTAAAGACTAAGAACACATCCGCCTTCTTCTTAATAGGATACATCCAATATCTCCTGTAGTAGTCATCAATAAAAGACACAAAATACTTTGCTCCTCCCAAGGATATAACCGGTGCTTGCCATACATCAGAATGAACCAGTTCCAGAATAGCATTGCTTCTAGAACTCGATGTGGTGAACTTTAGCCGATGCTGCTTACTTGTAACACAATGCTCGCATAATGGAAGAGCTACCGAATTAAGTCTAGGAAGAAACTTTTGGTCAGAGAGAATCTTCAAACCTCGTTCTGACATGTTGCCTAGTTTGTGATACCACATCATGGCTTGTTCTTCTCCATGGCCGGTTGATGCCACACATGAATCAGCTTCCTGCAGGATTTCTTCCTTGAGCATACATAGATTTATAACTATCTTTTCTCTTTTTATTACCACAAGCGTCCCTCTAACAATCTTCATGATCCTATTTTTTATATGGGTCTTGCACCCGAGCTCATCTAATTATCATAAAGACAATAGATTCTTCTTCAAGTCCTTCACATGTCGCACATCTTGAATGGTGTGTATTGTACCATCAAATATTTTGATTTTGATAGTGAAAATACCAGAAATCTCCAAGGCATGATCATTCCCCATGAATACAGACCTTCCTGAGATAGGTTCATATTTATGAAACCATTCTCTCCGGGAGGTTATGTGCCAGGAGGCTGCTGAATCTAGAAGCCAGACATCAACAAACCTCTTTCTGCCTTTATCAACAGTAGTTGCTCCACTGAATAGAATTTCACCATCATCTGATGTGCAGAAAACACATCCTTGAGATGTTAATAGCTCTAAAGATTTTTTATCTCCACTCTTCTTATTGTGCCAACATTCCGATTTGACGTGCCCTCTTTTATCATAGTTGTAGCATTTGATATTCTTCTTACTTTGTGATTTTGATCTACCATGGGTATGACTCTCACTGGAGCCATGCTCCGTTGATCTTCATCTCGCCATCGTTAAGGCCTCCGCCTGTTGCGAACTTGTCTGCCTGTCTTCCTTGTTCTTGCACCGATTTTCTTCCTCCAGAACAACGACTGCAACATCGTCGAAGACTAGATTGTCTGTGAGAACATTATTTGTCAGGTTGATAATGAGTTGATCATACGAGTCAGGTAGACTCTGAAATAAAAGTTTTGTACGTTCATTCACACCAATTATATGCCCTAACGTTGTGAGTTGGGAGAATAGTGTATTTAGGGTGTTGATATGGTCGGTCATCGACGTAGATTCCGCCATCCTCAGAGTGTAAAGTCTCCTTTTTAAGAAGATTTTATTGTGCAGGGATTTCGCCTCATATAGCTTTGTTAGAGTATCCCATATCTCATTTGCTATCTTCTTCTCCTCTATGCTTGACAACACTTCGTCTGCTAATACCATATGAAGATTTGCAATAGCATTTTCTTCCATCTCATTCCACTTCTTATCATCTGTGATGTCAGCCAGCCTTGCACCGATGACCGCTAGACAATTATCTTTTCTCAAGATAGCCTTCATCTTCATATTCCATAGAGAGAAATTACTCTCGTCGAATTTCTCGATCTTGAACTTCTCCGTCATTGCTTCTACCACGAACAATAACGTCTTATTATTTTACGTAAATAGTAACTGCATTTATGAACAATAACCTTATCCGTGAATAGCATTGTTCTTGTGAATAGTATCATATTTATGAACAGTACCGTACTCGTGAATAGTATCCGTCACCTTCAAAGGGTAAATGATAACCTAACTTATTTTTTGATGTGGATGATCCACCTTTGGTGACAGCCACATAGCATACGATAAGTAGATATATACAAGCACCCTAAGTTGGCTCTGATACCACTTGTTGGGACAAACCCGGGGTCCAATAGAGCAGGATCGCAACAATAGTAGTGAAAATAGAGATAAAAAGATGGACACACAGATTTACGTGATACGGCACAAAATTACCTACGTCTGCGGGCAATGATAGAAGAATCAACTATGAGTAGAAAACTCTTGAGGTCACAATCTCTCTTTTCTAAGAGATACTTTTTTTTCTCTCTCTTCTATATGAGGAGTTGTTTCTGGGGTGTGTTTTTCTTTAAGGATTTAAAGACTATTTATAGTATTTAAAAAATATTATGTATAATAAAATATTAATATTTTACGATGTAAATAATAATGATGATGAGACACACGCTCTCATTTCTCAAACTTTACAGCTACCCAAGCTGTGGGTGCTTGGATTGTTAGGCGCCTGACACTTTGTAGTTCCTTTATTTATTTCCCCCTTCTCATGTATCATTTTCGCCTTGCTCACTAAAGACAGAAGGTAAATAACTAACTAAATAAATAACAAACGGTTCAATAAAATAAAGCTGCGGTGACGACGGCAAAAGATCCCTCTTAACTGAGTTCAACCACTGTAATTTGCTTCCTAAGGTTACCCTTTCAAGTAAGTCGTGAGGCTAATTTTGATGAGGTTAGAGGCTATAAAGTTAGCATGCCTATTTGAATATCAATTAATTGAATTAGAACCTGATGGCAAGCTTAACAACAGCAACCAGCCTGATACTTGAGATGCCAAACTTGGCATCCATTATAAAACACAATGATTTTTTTTTGAAAATAGACCACTTTTGCTAAATATTTAACAAAATCGATCATTTTGCTAAATATTTAGCAAAATCGACCTTTTTGGCGATCTTTTTTGGCCAACAGGCCAAAAAGAGGTCGATTTTGAAAAACGCCCATTGAAAACATATGAGACTACTAGTCTCGTATGTTTTCAAGGACACTAATCACGGATTAGTGCTCATAGAAAACATACGGGACTACTAGTCCCGTATGTTTTATGGGACCTCTTTTGGGTTCAACAAAACGTACGGGACTACTAGTCTTGTACGTTTTGCAGAGGCAATTTGCCTCTACCCAGCAAACATACGGGACTACTAGTCCCGTATGTTTTACAGAGGCAATTTGTCTCTGTCCAGCAAACATACGTGACTACTAATCTCGTACGTCTTGCAGATGTAATTTGCCTCTGCCCAGCAAACATACGGGACTACTAGTCTTGTATGTTTGCTGGGCTGAGGCAAAACATGCACAAAACATGCATGACCCTCTAGCTTCGCATACAACCAAAGTTCGTCCTCGGTCTCAACATCTTCACTATCATCATCAGCATCTACATATTCATCCTCTTCTATTATAGAACCACCAACTGATAAATCAACTAAAACATCATCATACGCGTTGTGAAACATGTCACTTGACGTTGCAACTACGTCATTTTTTAAGTGCACGACACTTTGAGATAACGAGATTTGACTTTCAAGCATGTGAGAGAACTCTCCGTGAGCATACGAAACTTCGACAACCCCAGACTTTGGAATATTTTCAATGAATAACTCAATTACGATTTGTTTATTCGTAAGTTGTATCATGTCATTCAATTCTTTATCAGTGGTGATCTCTACAGCAATTGTTCTTTTTTCATTTATTGGACAATTACAAAAGACCTTAATGGTATTTTCAGCATGATTAATTCTGGTAACTCTGTATATTTGCTCCATCATTCCATCGAAATTGCAATTTCTAGACAACATGAACATTTTCCTAGAGCCTCCGTCATATATAGGCAAATTATTTATTCCAACACTCAATTTTCCATTGAATACGCAAATAATTGGAATTCCATTCGCCATTTTAACAGAAGAATTAAAATTTGACGTATACAAATTAGATATTTTACAAATTGATGATCATAATTCATTATTTTCTCTAGATATACCTCTAAATATACATATTAACTAAATAAAATTGGAGAAATTTATGAAAAAATATATGAAATTGTTACCTTGACGAAATCGGATCTCGTTGGCGTCGGAGAGTATAGACGGCCCCCTGCGTCGGAGATCAAGTTCGGCGTTGGATTTAAGGGAGGAGGGGGTGAGTTGGCTTTGGGAGAGAGAGAACGAGTTTGGGTGTGGAAATCGGGTTTGGGAGAGAGTTCAATGGTTTTGAGAGGGAGTGAGATGGGTTTGGAGTGAAGGTCAAGAGATTGAGAGTGATATCGGTGAGAGAGAACTCAGATTTTAAGGGGAATAGCAAAATTTAGGGCACAGATGGTTATATAGTTCGACTTTTCTACGGGACTAGTAGTCCCGTAGAAATGGGCCAGCATATTAATTGCCTCTGCAAAACGTACGAAACTAGTAGTCTCGTACGTTTTGTTGAACTCAAAAGAGGTCCCAGAAAACATACGAGACTAGTAGTCCCGTATGTTTTCAATGAACGTTTTTTAAAATCGACCTCTTTTTGGCCTGTTGGCCAAAAAGAGGTCGATTTTGCTAAATATTTAGCAAAATGGTCGATTTTGCTAAATATTTAGTAAAAGTGGTCTAGTTTCAAAATTTTTCCTAAAACACACTATGTTGCCCCCTACTAGTTAACACTATGCTTATAAATAATAAACTTTAGTATATATGCAAGAGCTGGTTCAAAATACAGCTAAAAGTGTACTGATGGATCCAGACCACTTGCTGCTGGTTGTGTATACAAACATCACTCATTGCCACACAATCATAACGTTGCACATTCTAGCAATTTGTAATTAGGGTTAATTGAAGATAGACGCCCTTTACTATCACCCAATTGCGTGTAGAACCCCTTTACAATAGAAAATATTTCATTCTGGATCACTTCTGCATCTGTATCCTATCATTAGTCATAAAGTGATTGAGCAACTCCTGATTCAATTACTTGAAGAAAAGAGTACATCCAAACTTTTCACCGTATAATGTATACAACTATCTCAGTTCAAAAGTGTACGAGAGTTTTAAAGATACAGTTTTTTTTTTCTCCTCACAAGCTCACTCACGCCCTCCCTCATAAAAGTTCCATTTTCTCCTATGCTTATTACTCATTTGCTCTCAGGTCTAAACGTGCACCGGCGTTGCATTTGGCGGCGTCGGGACCGAGGCGATTGGGGCGCGCCGTCCCCTCTCCGACCGACTGTTATCGGCAAACTTCATGGACGCAGCATGCAAGCCCTTCTGCTTCTCCTCTTCGCTCCACTCCCAGCCGTAGTAATCCTCTTCAGTCACACTCTTCGACGCCGGCAAGAACATGCTCCCCCACTGCGGAAAATGCACGAAAGCCACAGGCAACGTGCACGCCATTATCATTATCCCCATCAGAGTAAGCCCTGTGCCCGCCGAATACTGTGAGCTAGTGAAGAACATAATTTGTGTTAGCCCAGCGCCGAAATTTCCTCCGGCTCCGGTCATCCCCGACACAATTCCAAGAGATCGTCGAGAGACGAAGGGGATAACGCCAAATATCGCGCCACAAGCTGCCTGAGCACAGACCGAGAAGCAAATCATAGCGAAGATAGAGACGGGGAGGGACTTGGCTTGGCCGAGCCACATGCAGAAAGCACCGCCAGCGGTCTGTAAGATCCAGACGTTCCATAAACGAGCACGCATGCCAAAGCGCTTGGTGCTGAAGTCGGAGACGAACCCGCCAAAGGGGCGGGCGATGATGTTGGCCATGCCGAAGGATGCGGCGATGTA
>BQKN01065843.1:1298711-1333200 GCA_022839385.1 Asparagus kiusianus | reverse complement strand
GTAACCGATAAACTGTTATCAAGAGTACAATGACATCAATGAAGAAAACTACAAATTTTCCCGCGAACAAGGCTAACCTTGTCATACAGGCGAACTTTTCCTGAATGAACGACAGGCTAGACCTCGCCAACAAACTCGAGTTCACCAAATAGACGTACTTCACCGGACAACGAAGTTCGCCCGAATAGACGAACTTCGCCAGATCAAGCAAGTTCGCCCGCCTAGGCAACTTCGCCTGCATAAGCAAGTTTGCCAGAATCTAGTACTTGGTCCTTCTGACGCTAGGGATTGTACGCATCGACCCACTGTGGATCTCATAGAACACCAGATGCGCAAACGCACGCCTCGATGCCACCGTGAGAAGCTCATCACAGCAGTGCTCGTTGGATGTCGGTGTGGTGCGGTGTCAAGACTTCCTCGCCAAAGACGCAATCGCGTGAGGAAACAAGCTCTTGATGACTTGAATTTCCCAACTGCAATTGTCAACATGACAGGGAAGTCCAAGGCGAAGAATTCAGACTCTTCTGACGTTGAATTTTCGTCGGGATTGAAAAGCCTCCCCATCGAGTATGAAGGTGTCTACCAGCACACCCGGACCAAAAGGGGTTGTCATACCGCTTGATTACAGACGGTTAGCCTCCGTTTCTGATGACGAGGATGACGATTGCTCGGCGGTAGCAACGTCTCAGACCTCAAGCTCAATGCAAAGCGGGCGCGCAAAGGTGCACATAGCTGAAATTCCTGATGATATAACCAAAAAACTGGAAGAGCACCAAGCTGCAATTAGCATACAACAGGCAACAATTAACGCCATGAAGGAGATGCTCGAAAAACTTCTGAACGAAAAGAAGAAGAAAAAGAAGAGACCATCGTGGGCTCCCCCGAAGTCCTCAACCAAGAGCAAAGAGTGGGAACTTACTCCTCAAAAAATAGAAGGAGAAGAGAATCCCGAGTCATCCTCTGATTCGTCATCTGAACCTTCAGAAGAGGCATCACATTATGGCAGCAACCCCCGAGATAAAAGGCTTGACGAGTTCCAAAGCCAACTCGACACCTTGAAACTCTAGAAGAATATAAACAAGCTGGGGGTCGTCAGGCCATACCCTGTCGAATGGGACTACGTCCCTTACCCTCTGAAATTTAAACCACTCAACCTCCTACAGTTCAATGGTAATTGTTCTCCTACCCAACATATTTACTACTTCCTGACGCAAGCAGAGGGGCAATATTTCGTATAACCATTTTCAGAAGCAAAAGAAGCCCTTAAAGAAGCCCATGATAGCATATGTGAAGCTCACCAACCCGGACCTAAATTGTGGGACCGACTGCGAAGACTTGACTACTACTGACCAAAGATGATTGGTGACGTTGTATCTTACGCAAGACGTTGCTATGCGCTGGAGGACCTACATCCGACAGCAACTTCATGACCATTCGTAGTAGAGACGGTCTACTCGAATGGGGTACATCGCCTTATCAATTAGAACGATGATAAGATTATGATGCCCATTAATGACAAATTTCTGAAGAAGTACTACCCATAGGCTTCTGAAGAAAACTGTGCAAAAGACCATCAAGCAATGGGTCAACACAAAAAAGGATTTCATCCTTCAACTTCCACAAGGTTAACTAAGGTGACAATTTTATTCCTTACTGTCCTCCAAACTCTCCCACCAATCATCTTCAATAGGATGGCGGGTCCACAAAATACTATCACATTAACGATTACCTCTGATAGTCAACTCTTTGATCCCAATCAAAAATATTCTGAGTAGTGGTCTATCATGCGATGAGCCTCTACTTGTCACTCGATCAGAATAGTGATCTAGCATGTGATGATTCGCTATCTAATCTTTTCCGAACGTTCTATCTTCTTAGAACGCTCGAAAATAGTGACCTACCATGCGATGTGTCGGTACTCCAATTACGGTCGTTATACTCCCATGTCATTGAACGATTTGTTTTCCTCCAAATTCGTCCACTAATCCTCTTTAATAGGATGACGAGAACACAAAATGCTATCACGTTAATGATTATCTCTGATAGTTGATTTCTTTCAAATTAGCCCACCAATCATCTTTAATAGGATGACGGGACCACAAAATACTATCACGTTAATGATTATCTCTGATAATCAAATCTTGGCTCCCTATTAAAAATACTTTGTCAAGTAATGTTCTACCATGCGACGAACACCTACTTATCATTCGATCAAGATAGTGATCTACCATGCGATGATTCACTATCTGATCCCTTCCGAACGTTCTATCTCCTTAGAACGGTCGAAGATAGTGGCCTATCATGCGATATACCTCTATTCTAATTATAGTCATTATACTTCTATGTCACTGAACGACTTGATTTCCCTCGCCAAGTAGTGTTCTACCATGCGATGAATGCTACTTGTCACTCGATTAGGATAGTGATCTACCATACGATGATTAACTATCTAATCTTTTCTGAACGTTCTATCTCCCTAGAATGGTTGTTAATAGTGACCTACCATGGATGTGCCTCTATTCCAACATCTGTTCCAATCACAGTCGTTATACTCCCGAGTCACTGAACGACTTGATTATTTCCACCCAATCATTCCTGCAAATGACGTTGTCGATTGATAGTGACCTGTCATGTGATGTGCCGCTAATCTAATCACTGTCATTATACTTATATATCACTAAACGACTTGATTGTTTTCGCACCATCATCCATGCAAATGACATTCTTCGCTGATAGTAGCCTACCAAACGATGAACCCCTATCTTTCCCTTATTTTCCAATAATGACCTACCAAGCAATAAGTCACTATTCATCAACGATATCACCACACCCCAGCAGGTCTACCATGCGATGAGCCTCGTTTTTAAAACACCAGGTTGAGTTGTTATAATGAACGACACAACCGAACTCGATTACAACTTAACCGTTGTAATCATGTTCAAACACTTAATCCAACATCTCGAATGGCTAAGGATAGAAAAGAAATCTTAGCATTGAGCCTAAGGGAACATCTCGACAACTTACCATGCTAAACGTAAAAGCATGGTTAGTCCAACTCAAACGACAGTTGGTAAAGATAAATCAAGTCCGTTGATAGTTGAGAGTTTGCTAAAAATCCTAGGTGACGATCATGAGTTGCGTCTGAAGAGTTCAACTTCGCCAGAATGGCCAAGTTCGCTGGAAGGTTACCCATCTCATCTGAATGATAATCATTTTGCAGGTCTTAATATTTAAAGTATTTCAGACCCTATGTGTCACGCCCCGCTTCCCAAAATACCAGGGAATCGGAACGTGAACAAGCCCGCGACGTATTAGACTGAGGAGAGATAAGTGCTAGACCTCTTCTTCTCAATCTAATACGCTAAGCGTCTGGAAATAAAACAAAGCGAAGTCACAGGTCCCCGATCACAATAGCAAGAATATAAAGACAACTCAGAATAAAATAATACATATCACAAATGAATATCATCCCAGACATAAAATACGGGTCAAACATGCCCTTATACAAGACTATCTGAACGAAATACTAAAAAATATAAAATACAATGATCCAGCGGGAAGAAATGCTATAAAAAGAAAACTAAGATCAAATAACTAAGCTTCAGCTTCTTCTGCTACACCATCTTCAAGGTACTTATGCTATGAATCCTCTGGCTCCTGCTGAACCTGTTCTTCTCCTAAGTCTGACGTACACCAGAGAAAATAGGTGTACGTCAGGTGCATGGTGCACGGTGCACGGCAAGACCCCACTCGGGAAAATAATAATACAGTCGAATGACCAATGCAATGACAATAATAACAAATAAAAACATGCAGCTGAAATACTAACAAGCTAGATATAATCCATCACTAGAGTATAACATTCAGGAGAAAACATAAACATCCGAGTAACAAGATCATACAGCTAGCCATCCTATAATCATCCACATAACCGGGTCATACAACTAGATGGAATTAATATTTAAAAATCTACAAGTTGAGACGTAGTACGTCGAGCGAAATAATCCAAACAAGAAAACCATCATGTATATACCTTATGTCTCAAATTATAGACAATTAAATATTAATCCCGAACAGAGATACAACCGGTCCACATCTCAACATAACCAACAAGGTCCATCAAGTCACTCAAGCATATTATTCTTGTTTTACAAGTTATTTGAATTGGGGAAGAATATTTTCAAATATATAACCGGGTCCCCTTAAGCCTTATCCGGGGGCCGCCTTCCAGTCAAGTCTTGGCCCTCTGACCCAAATATCTCGATAACACAATAACACGATAACAGGAAAGCGCATGTGCCCGTTTATATAAATGGTATATTCTTCATCCAATTCCCCTTTAAACCCCATGTTTGTCAGATTAATTAAGTAACTGTACATGAAATGTTATGCACTAACCACAGGGTAACCATGGATCAACTTCTGTAAAACTATGAAAACAACCGTGACTCATAACATGTCCGATCAAGTGTGCATCATCCAGCCGATACCATAATAATAATAATCAAGGAAACCTCATACCGGGACATCGGTATCAAGGGTACAGCCATGCTTTAAAACCTCGCCTATAGATCATACTTTGACAGAAGTCGTTTTCATGTACAGTTTCCTATTGGATAACAACTAGGTGATATAACAACAAGACTCCACACAGTCATTCATGTCAATCAATTCCACGCAGGTAGTAACATACCACAGAAATCATCTTATAGCATAATCATATTGCAGTCTAACATGCATATAATCAATTCAAATGTCTAAAATTGAATTGACAAGTCAAGAGGAGTAGGATCTTGCCTGCGAGACCGTGGGGTCTGATGACGAGGCGGCGATGCCACTACGGATGCGGTACGACGGATCTGAACGGCACAGTCAACGGCGGATCTGAAGTTGATCGAGCGGTGTATCTGAACTGCGACGTCGGTGGTTCGAGTGGGATGAAGGCAGCGGTGTTGGACGGAGCTCAGATCTACAGTCGCCGGAGTTGGGCGAGGGCTGCGACGATCTCGAGGCTGATGCGGATCTGGTGTAGTTCAACGGAGGGAGAGAGGGGCCGGCGTCGCTGCAGGGGAGGGGAGGTCGAGGTTGGCGTAGGCGGAGGAGGGGTTCGACGGAGGCGGCGAGCTCGCGGGGCGGCGGAGGTCGACGCGGGTTCAGGGAGAGGGCGGTGATGGCCTTGGTGGTTGCGGTCGTGGGTTGCAGCGGGAGGCGCTCGCGGTGCTGGCGGCGAACGGGGGCGGCGGTCAACGAGGTCGAGGGTGTGGTCGAAGATCTCGGAGGAGGAGCGCGGGTCGAGGCTGGTCGGAGCTCAGGCGCGGAGGTCGAGGAGGAGGAGGTCTGGTAGTCGCGGCTTGGAGTGAAGGCCGGCGACGGGATTTGGGGCAGGCGGCGAAGGTGGCAGGCGGCGGTCTGGGCGGCGTTCGTGGTCGGGTTCGGTGGTGGTGAACTCGGGATGGAGGAGGAGGCGGTGAACAGCGGTCTGGGGCTTGCCGGCGACGAAGGGCGGAGCTCGAGGTCGGGTTTCGATGCTTGAGGAAGAAGAAGAAGAAGAAGAGAGAGAGAGAGTTTTCTGGAATTGAGAGAGAACGAGAGAAAAAGAAATTGAAGGAGAGAGAGATTGATTGGAGAGAGAAGGTTGAGCTGGCCAATTAAGGGATTGGAGAGAGAAAAAGAGATTGGAGAGAGAAAGGAGGGGATTTGAATTGAGTAAGGGAGAATTATTTGAGAGAGAGAGAAAAAGGAAAGTAGAAGAGAGAGAATTAGGAGAGTAAATAGGTAATAGTTAAATGGTGATTAGGGAATTGATTGGAAGGAGTTATGAAAATATTTATTTATTTATTCATAATATTTAAAAATAATCATTCTAATAATAATTAACCATATAATAATATTAATAAATAATTAACAGCTAAATATTTATATATTTACATATGTACTAGTGTACTAAGCTGGTTTACATTAATAATAACAAGGTCACTAATAATATTAGCTACCAAAAGATTATATATAAAATCATTAAACCATAAATTAATATTTAGCAGAATTAATAAATACAAGACTATATATTTATTTATTTTGAAAACTCAGAAAATTCCAGAAATTAGAAAAAGTATTAATAAAATATAATATAATATTTTAAATACTAGAAAAATCGTTTAAATACGTATCGAAAAATTACGGTTGTTACACTATGCAACCCAATTTAAGGCCTGAAAACTTTGAAAGAGATTGTATATGCAAATAAAATTGCATTTATCACTAACAGAGAAATTCAGAAGTTCATCTGTAAGAACATTACCAAAAATAGTAAAAAACAGACAAAAACGCTGATGTCTCTCAAACCGGAGGGAATTTGGCAAAACGGACGACGGCAAACCGAACTTCGGTAGGTTTGATCGGCCCCGTCTCGTCGAGATAGTCGATTTTTATATATAATTCGTCTAATTCCGACTTACGATTTGAAAGTTATGACCCGTTCTTCGTAACAAGTTATGTTCCTCGACACTTGAAACTTCATCTGTAAGACTAGAGTTCGCCTGAACCAAGCCAAGTCTACTTGTTCGCCTGAACAATCAAGGAAAGTCCGCTTGATAGTGTGACTTCGGCTGAATCAAATACGCAAAGCCAAGTTCGCTTGAATACGTGACTCTGGGGACAAGACCAAGTTCGTCTAAACATTGAGCTTCGCCTGAACGAAGTTAAGCTCGCCTGAACGCTTAACTTACGAAGCTCGCCTGCATGAGCCAAACTCGCATGAATGCTTAAATCTCGCCTGAATTGATTGAAGCTCGCCTGATAGCTTCGCCTACGAGGTTCGCCCGCATACTCCAACTTCGTCTGCATGAGCCAAGCTTGCGTGAACGCTTGAAGCTCGCCTGAATTGATTGAAGCTCGCCTGATAGCTTCGCCTATGAGGTTCCAAGCTCGCTTGTATGTGCCAAGCTTGCCTACATGTGTCAAACTCGCCTGCAAGCTCGCCTGCACAACTTGACCAAGTCAGACACTAAAGCTTGAATTGTGGAAGTGGTTGTGCCCACTTTCCACGTTTTGAGGGGGTGGTTATTAGTCATTCTCCTTTATAAAAAGTCATTGATGTCTACAAGAAAAGGGAAGTAGAAAAGAGAGGAAAGGTGCGGAGGCAATGAGACAAACCTAGCATCTTGTGCACTCGGCTCTCAAATATCCTAGCTCGGGTATTCAAACTTCGATAAAGCTTCTACCACGTGATGAAGTTTATTGGCAATCTTGTTCGAATCCTCAGGAGAAGAGGACCAAACTTTGAGATATCGGCCTACTTGGCCTACAAGCAATCAAGCACTTGTTCGGCCTTCGAACTCATCCAACCAAACTTCTACCACATGCTGAAATTTATCCGAAACCTCGTTCGAATCGTCAAAGGGAAGCAAACTCAACACAAGCATCGAGATAAGCATCCTATCGCCCCAAAGAACCCAAGTTAAAAAAGGAGAGATCAAATCAATTCTCTCTGCTTCTGTGTAAAAGCGATTTCGATTTTTAAATACAAATTTTGAGATCTCATTTTACGACAAACAGATGAACTTAATTGGACTTGACTGAACTTAATTACAACTTCAATTAATTGATCTGAGAGGCATGCAACCAACTACAACACCTCTTCCATTATATATGTAGAGAATTTTCAATTATCAATTGATCTTAAACTAAGTTAGATAGATACGTGTACGGGTGCAGGACACTCAAATATATAAGTAGGGTAGAGGGACACGGCTACACATATATACATAATACATATATATAATAATAAATAATTTACATGAGATCAATATCATTTTTTCATTCACATATTATCAAACAATTTATATTCCTTTTATATGTAGATCTATAAATTAGAAAATTGCTCATGCTTTAACCTGATATCCAAAAGAGCTTATAAATCATAGTTCTAAATGAGAAACAGGCTGAAAGAAAAACATGACCTATGTCCAATGAGTTTCAAAACGTGTATGAAAGTATAGGATATATATCCAAGAAGTGTATAGCGAGTGTGTTAAATTAAAACATGCATTATATAATTGAGCTTACGTTTGAATAAGTGTATGCATAATATCCAAATACTGTCCATATATGGTTTCAGTGTTGGTAGGAGTACTACAGGGTAAGACTTCAGAGAGAAGTGCCCATACAACGTAGATCCTAATCATCGAGACACTGAGATGACTCTATTTTGATTTTGATGGACTTAGCCTCTTAGTGATCCCTTGCCTTTTATCCTTAAAAAGAAAAGAAAATTTCAAAACGTGTATGAAAGTATAGGATATATATCCAAGAAGTGTATAGCGAGCGTGTTAAATTAAAACATGCATTATATAATTGAGCTTACATTTGAATAAGTGTATGCATAATATCCAAATACCGTCCATATATGGTTTCAGTGTTGGTAGGAGTACTACAGGGTAAGACTTCAGAGAGAAGTGCCCATACAACGTAGATCCTAATCATCGAGACACTGAGATGACTCTATTTTGATTTTGATGGACTTAGCCTCTTAGTGATCCCTTGCCTTTTTTCCTTAAAAAGAAAAGAAAATTCTAACTTAAGAGAAATATTTCTGATGTGTCATCTTATTCATACGGATTGGGATGCATCCTTCTATGTCAGAATACAAGTAAATATTTATTCTACCAAAAAGAAAAGGAAAAAAAGAAATGATGAAAAGGCAAAGTGTCATTTTTTGCGTAACAAAGAAAAATGTTACTAACATGTCACAAAGAACATCATATCTATATATTATGTGTATGTGCACGGGCAGGCTGGCATGCCTGTCTGCAGAAATGTGCATGCGTGAGAGTCAGTGTTTTGTGCATGCATGTCTGTGTCTGGATTTCCATGTGTACACTTTTGTATGCTTACACTTCTCCAAATAGGCATCAAACATCACTAGTAAACATCCACATGAACATAAGTCAAAAGCTAGTGAATTGACTCAAGAACTTCGCAAAAAAAATGAAAGCAGTCAACATAATCACCTGTAGGATATCAAAGTTTGTATATTATTCAATTAGAGCGGGGTGTTTCAATCGGCAAAAAAATTTTAAGCTCAACATACAGTTTCACCAAGCATTTCACAGAAATTTCTTTCTAATATAAAGAGAGATCTTAGCAAAGCAGTCTTACATGCTATATAGCCATGTCATATCCATATTTTGAAAATATTTGCAAGAATAAAAATGACAGATGAGACATGAGAAGGATCTCTTTATTCAATCAAGAATATTAAGATACGCTGAAGTGAAGCGTACAAATACGACCCGATTACACTAGCACATGCTCATACGTGAAGATGACTCCAATATTTAAAGCCAGAAAAACAAGCTAAATAGAGGTAGCGATGAAGTTTCTCAATTACCAAAAGTCCAGGGAACGGAGCAGTGAAGAGGGAAACGAGGATATGAAACCACTGATTTCACCTTCTCTGGACCGGTTTGTACAGCACCAAAGTGACATACTACAACTGAACTAGGACTTTTTCTGTTCTCTGGACCAGTTGTCTCACTCCTGCTCACAAATCACCCTCAGTCACCTTTTTTTTGGTTGGCAAAACACACTCATTCTCCTTACTTTTGACTTCTCTTTTTCCCTCAAATCACATATAAAGCTCTACTGTTATCAGCCTTATTCCTTTTTGTTGTCCAAATCTCGCTAAACGTGCACTGGTGTCGCATTTGGCGGTGTCGGAGCCGAGGCGATTGGCGCCTGCCGACCTCTCTCCGACCGAGTATTATCCGCAAACTTCATCGATGCAACATGCAACCCCTTCTGCTTCTCCTCTTTGCTCCACTCCGACCCATAATAATCCTCCTCAGTCGCATTCTTTGATGCCGGAAACAACATACTCCCCCATTGCGGGAAATGCACGAAAGCCACCGGTAATGTGCATGCCATTATCATTATCCCCATCAGAGTAAGCCCAGTGCCTGCCGAATACTGTGAGCTAGTGAAGAATAGCAGTTGTGTTAGCCCCGCACCGAAATTTCCTCCAGCTCCGGTCATTCCGGATACAATTCCAAGTGAGCGTCGAGAGACGAAGGGGATAACACCAAATATAGCGCCACAAGCAGCTTGAGCAGAGACTGAGAAACAAATCATAGCAAAGATGGAGACAGGAAGGGACTTGGCCTGGCCGAGCCAAGCGCAGAATGCACCACCTGCAGTCTGGAGGATCCAAATGTTCCAGAGACGAGCGCGCATGCCAAAACGTTTGGTGCTGAAGTCAGAGACAAAACCTCCAAAAGGGCGAGCGATGATATTGGCCATCCCGAAGGATGCGGCAATGTAACCGGAGGGCTTAATGTCAAGGTGGAAGTGGTCATAGTAGTACTCATGAATTACGTTGTCGGTCGTGAGCTCGACACCCATGCAATATCCATAGAGGAGGACGAAGATCCACGTTCGGTAGTTTGTAATGGCATTCACTAGAACCTGATATCAGGAGGAAAAAAAAGCAATAAGTGTTAGGAATTTAACGCTGAAATCCCTAATGCAACGAAAAACGCAGTATAGAAAGAAGTACACCAAGATTTAATGAGGTTCGACAACTGCCTACGTCCTCGGGAGCCACACAGAATAATTTCTTATTAATCAAACAAGAAATTACAATTTAGGAGCAAATCCCTAAACTGGGATTTCTCAGATGAACACTGTAGCAACAGTGTTAATGATTAAAGGAATAATCCCTTTCAAATCTCACTTGAGATTAAATAAACAACCCACAATATAAAAAACCCCTTTTAATTCTCTCTCTCTTAATCCTTCTCTTAAACTCCCCTCAAACAATTGAGAGCTGGAGTTAAAATGACAAAAAATCGCTGCTGCGATTTGGGTCCGACGCCGCCGCTGAAGAAAGCCACGCGAGGGAGAGAGATCGGAGAAAAGGGGGAGAATCAACCGCACCCAAAACCCTAGGGCATCGGGTTTCTTTTATAGGGGAATCGATGACAGGCTGGCGACAGCCTGTCGCCAGCGGTTGACGAACGCGAGTGTGGGAGGTGCGTTCGTCGAGAGGGGTGCGTTCGCCTGGGCTGCGTTCGTCGAGAGGGGCTGCGTTCGTCGAAGGTTGCGTTCACCTGGGGGTTTCGCCGTCGACTTCGCTGCGTCATCTCCGAGCTCGTCGGAGCTCCTTCATGGCCGGAGGTGAGTTTGGTCTACACCCAAACTAACAATAAGAGAAGGAATCCTTATAGTCAAAATACTTAGGTAC
Source organism: Asparagus kiusianus (assembly GCA_022839385.1). Taxonomy (NCBI): domain Eukaryota; kingdom Viridiplantae; phylum Streptophyta; class Magnoliopsida; order Asparagales; family Asparagaceae; genus Asparagus; species Asparagus kiusianus. Next base: position 1,321,961 of record BQKN01065843.1, on the reverse strand, counting down.
TATTTAGCAACGCCAGCTAAACTGATTTAGTGAAACAAAACCAGTTCAAGTGTTGTCCTATATAGCAAATAGCTAGACCATGACTTAAAACTGGTTTTGTTAGGCTAATTTTTGGCCATAAACCAGTTAAGAATTGGTCCAATCCCCTCCCTGGTCCAGAACTGAACCAGTTTAGAAGTAAACTGCCTTATCCCCACTTTGCCAAAAATGACCCTTACGGTCAAACTTTAGAGGACATAAAATTTTACCTTGGAGAACTTGTCTCTGTTGACATCTCCCTGTTTTTTGAGTTTGCCAAGGTTTCCATCAGGCAAATCCTGGCCCATGGTGAGAACCAAGAGTCCCATTATAACATGCATACATCCTGGAATAAAGAAGGCGATCCTCCAAGCAATGAACGGAGTTGCCCCTATCTTTTTTTATCAAATCATACACCAGCGGCATCAGTAACTGTGTAGCTCCTCCCCCCATATTCCCCCATCCAGCCGCAGTCCCGTTAGCAATGCCAATAATCTTGCTATTGAACATTGTGCTCATCCAATACTGACATGACACAAATGTTGCCAGTGAGAATCCAATCATGAATCTCACTGCAATATATCCCTCAGCTGAGGATATCAGCGCCATACAGAAGACTGCAGGTGCAATGAGCATAACGAGAAATGCACAGGCATAGCGAGGACCTAAAAGGTCGCAGATTGCGCCCATCACGAGACGAGATAATATACTGCCAGAGACTGAGGCCACACCTGCATTGCCGATATCGGCCTTTGTCAGGTTGATGTTGTCGCGAATGAGAGGGATCATGGGGGCCGCTGCGAATGTGGAGATGAAGCAGGTGAAGAAAGAGATCCATGAGAGGTGGAAAGTTCGCATGTGAGGGTTTGCGAAGGAAAAGAGCTTCAGGGTCTTGGCTTTGTGCTCAGAATCAACTGGGAGATCAAATTTGGCTTCATCAAGAGCCATGTCCTTGACCTCTGGCTCCATAGTGGTATCCATGGACTAATAGAAGTAGGACAGGCAGTTTGGTTCGAATATGTTGAAAGAAGATCAGATGGATGAATAAGTTAAGAGAATGTAAGAGTATTTACAGTAGATAGTAAGTGTTGACATTTGGATGCAGAGGTCCAATATGGTGGAGTTGTTAATTGGAGGCTTAGGAATCTCTTCGCCGCATCACTAATGTGGCTTATCAGGAAACGAGGCCCCATGGATGATTCGAAGGATCAGGTCACAACAGGGAAATACCTACTGAGATGCAGCGTGCTGATGTGGACGTTGGATCCGTTGTTGGTTCCTGTGCAAGAAATTTGACCGATGGTTAGATATCTTTCAAAGGAAAGATTCAAGTATAGGAATAGATTATATTGATACTTTTGGTAGCAATCATGGGTAGATTAAGTAATACTGATGTACTGTACTGATAACAGAGCTGTAGAATCAGCAGCAGTTCAGGCTCAGGTTTCAGTCTGGACAGGCGGCGGTCGACCGGTCCGGTCGATCGCATTCGTGCACATTTGTCACTGTGCTTCGCAGCGGTGGTCGGTCGACCGGGTCGGTCGACCGCTGAGTCTCTGGACTTTGGGCTGTTTTCTGGATGGAGGTCGGTCGACCGGTACGGTCGATCGGAATTGATCGCGGTCGACCGTACCGGTCGACCGACGAAGCGGGTTTCAGTTGGTTCAGGTTTCCAGACCCGTTTCGCTTGGGAGTTGTATAAATACCCTAAACTCGTTTTTAGGGTTAGATGTGGGGCGATTTTGAGCTGAGCAAAGGGAGATTTGAGGGCTTCTATTGTTGGAGTCTATTTGAGAAATCTTTTGGTCTTATTTGAGGGTTTTGGGCAAGATTTGTAACCCTAACTTGTACTCCCCTTTGATCTGAATAGTAAAGCTTTCCCCTCCTTGCACCGTGGACGTAGGCATATTGCCGAACCATGTATATCTTGTGTTCTTGCTGTGTTTATTGGCTTGTGTGAATTGTTGTCTACTATTGTTCTTGTGTGTGCCTTCGATTTGTTAATTCAAGGGCTTCCGCGGCGCACAACAAGTGGTATCAGAGCTCCGGGTTGGATTTGGGAGTTTTGTTCGAAGGATTCATTGTTGGGTTCTTGTTTGAAGAGTAGATCTACAATATGGGTGATACAAGCAATGCTAGTTCAAGTGCTACTAGTACATCGGGGTCGGTTTTGACAAAGGCGATCCAAAATTTGAGCATCAATAACACCAAAATTGATGTTCCAAAGTTCGACGGCAAGATCAACTTCGGTTTATGGAGGTGTCAAGTAATGGACGCCTTAGATGCACAAAATTTGGAGGAGACTCTTGAATTTCAAGAGAAACCCGAGGAGATTGATGATAGGGTTTGGAAGAAAATAAACAGTAGGGCTTGTGGGGTTATTCGGTCATGCCTAACGCCGGATCTCATTTATGATGTGATGAACGAGACGTCGGCAAAGAGATTGTGGGAAACGCTCAATGAAAAATATTTGACGAAGAACATTGAGAATAGGCTTCATTTAAAGAAGAGGTTCTACCAATTCAAGATGAAGAGAGGAGTTTCCATTCGGGAGCATGTCAATAACTTTACAAAGCTTATTTCGGATATGGCCAATGTTGATATCATGGTGGAAGATGAAGATAAGGCAATGTTACTATTGTGTTCGTTGCCGGATGATGAGTTTAGTACCTTTGTTCTCACTATGATAAATGGGCGAACTACAGTCAGCTACAAGGAGGTGACCTCGGCATTGGTGAATTATGAGCTGAGGAAGAATGATGGTGAGCCCTCCGAGAAGGCATCGGGTGATGCATTAGCAGTTCGTGGCCGTAGTCCAAATCGTCAAAAGTTCAACCGCTCAAAATCAAAGAATAGGGGTGGCCATAAAAGTGTTGGTAGAAATCAATGTGCTTTTTACAAAGAAGAAGGACATTGGAAGAATGAGTGCCCAAAGTTGAAGGATAGAGCCGGAAAGCAAAGAGGGAAAGCTGTACAAGCTTCAGAGGTGAATGTTGCTAAGGTTGTTGGCGACACTTCAGATTCAGATTCTTCCGGTTACTCTTGTCCCGCACTGCCGTCAGTTTGTTATGCCGACTCTACGGAGTGGATGCTTGATTCGGGAGCTACATTTCACATTTGCCCTAAGAGGGATTGGTTTACCAACTTTGAGGAGTTGAAGAGAGGAGACGTGGTGCTCATGGGGAACGATCACGTTTGTCCTATTAGTGGGATTGGCTCAGTCAGAATCAGAATGCATGGCGGGGTGGTTAGGGAATTGAAAGAAGTGAGGTTCGTGCCGCAGTTGACGAAGAATCTCATTTCTCTTGGGACTTTGGAGGCATCCGGTTATAGAGTGATATTAGAGGATGCTAGCTTGAAGGTTATGAAGGGATCCATGGTGGTGATGAGAGGGGTCAGGGAAAACAACCTATACTATTTGAAGGGCAAGACAGTGACAGGGGGTCTGGCTGCTTCTATTACCACAGAGGAGGATGCTACCACACTATGGCACATGAGGCTTGGACACACAGGTGATAAGTCTCTACAGTCTTTGGCAAAACAGGGGCTATTGAAAGGTGCAAAGACCTACAAGATGGAGCTGTGTGAGCATTGCATACTTGGGAAGAAGACTAAGGTGAAGTTTGGCACCGCAATTCACAACACCCAAGGTATATTAGACTATATTCACACAGATGTTTGGGGCCCTTCTAAGCACACATCGCTTGGTGGGGCAAATTATTTTGTCACTTTTATTGATGATTATTCCAGGAGGAATTGGGTATATACCATGAAGCATAAACATGAGGTCCTGGATATATTTGTGGAGTGGAAGAAGAAAGTGGAGCTGCAGACAGGTAGAAAGGTGAAGACTCTTCGTTCAGACAATGGTGGAGAGTACAAGAGTGATCCATTTCTGTAGTTTTGCCGGGATCACGGCATTAGAAGACACTTCACAGTTAGAGAGACACCGCAACAGAATGGGGTGGCAGAGAGACTGAACCGTACCTTGCTGGAGAAGGTGCGATGTATGATGACGCAGAGCGGATTATCTAGATCTTTTTGGGCCGAGGCGTTGATTTATGCGAGCCATCTCGTTAACAGGTTGCCGTGCACTGCGATAGAGGGGAAGACTCCTATGGAGCGTTGGTCTGGTTCTGTGGCTAGTGATTATGAGACTCTTCGGATATTTGGGTGTCCAGCTTATTTCCATGTTAGTGATGGGAAGTTGAATCCGAGAGCGAGGAAGGCTATCTTTGTGGGTTTTAGAGAAGGTGTAAAAGGTTTCAAGTTATGGGATCCACAAGATAAGAAGATGATCATTAGCAGAGATGTCACATTCGATGAGGCGTACATGATGAAGCCTCGAGTTCCTCAGCAGGTGGAGGAAGATCAGACAGAGGGGATATCGCAGCAGGTAGAGTATGATGTGACTCCATCCACTCCAGTTAGCACTGTTCCTATTGAGACTCCTACAGAGGTGACACATGAAGGAGATGAGATGACAGTCGGGCATGAGGAGGATACAGTGGATGGTGAGGCTCAGGAGCAGGGTCATGCTCAGGGGTCTATTGCAGCAGACAGACCGAGGAGAGAGATTCGTCGGCCAGCTAGATATGATGATGTCATGGTGGCATATGCTTTATCTGTGGAGGTCGTTGATGATCTTATTCCTGCTACATTCAGGGAGGCAGAGTCCAGCCCTGATTTCATTAGGTGGAGGAATGCTATGGAGGAGGAGATGCAATCTCTTCAGAAGAACGACACTTGGGAACTTGCAAAACTACCGAAGGGTAAGAAAGCTATTGGTTGCAAGTGGGTATATGCTAAGAAAGAGGGATCTTCTATTGGGGATATTCGGTTCAAGGCTAGATTGGTTGCCAAAGGATATGCACAGCTTGAGGGAGTTGATTACAACGAGGTATTTTCACCCGTTGTGAAGCATTCATCTATTCGGATTCTATTGGCACTGGTGGCACAGCTGGACTTGGATTTGGTCCAAATGGACGTGAAGACGGCCTTTCTACATGGAGACTTAGATGAGGAGATCTACATGACACAACCTATAGGGTTTAAAGCTGAAGGAAGAGAAAATTTGGTGTGCAAGTTGAAGAAATCTCTTTATGGACTGAAGCAATCACCGCGACAGTGGTACAAGAGATTTGATAGCTTTATGATTGGCCGAGGGTACACGAGGAGCCCTTATGACCCGTGTGTGTATATGCGCAAGCTACAGGATGGTGAGCACATTTATTTATTATTGTATGTTGATGATATGCTCATAGCTTCCAGGAACACTTCAGCTATTGGGAAATTGAAAAAGGAGCTGTCATCTGAATTTGAGATGAAGGACCTGGGAGAGGCTAAGAAGATACTGGGTATGGAGATTGAGCGAGATAGGGTGAAGGGGAGATTGAAGCTTACACAGAGGAGTTACTTGCAGAAGATGCTGAAGAAATTCAGTTTTGAGAGCAATACCAAGGTGGTGAGTACTCCATTAGCTCCCCACTTTAAGCTTTCAGCTTTGATGTCACCAGTTTCAATAGAGGATAGGGACTACATGTCCAAAGTTCCATATGCCAGTGCAGTGGGTAGCTTGATGTATGCTATGGTGTGTACTAGGCCAGATTTGTCACAGGCCGTGAGCATGGTATCTAGGTACATGCATAACCCCGGGAAGGGGCATTGGGAGGCCGTGAAGTGGATTCTACGGTACATTAAGGGTACTGTGGATGTTGGGTTGATTTTTTCGAAGAATGATGAGACAGGGCAGAATTGTGTTGGCTACGTGGATTCTGACTATGCTGGAGATCTTGACAAGCGTCGGTCCACTACAGGTTATGTTTTTACTTTGGCTAGTGCACCGGTGTGTTGGCGATGCACTCTTCAGTCCACAGTGGCGCTTTCTACTACGGAGGCGGAATATATGGCGGTGACTGAAGCAGTGAAGGAGGCTTTGTGGCTACATGGTTTGTTGGATGATTTGGGGATTGCACAGGAGACCATTCAGGTACATTGTGATAGTATGTCAGCTATCTATTTGGCAAAGAACCAAGTCTACCATGCACGCACGAAGCACATTGATGTCAGATTTCATTTTGTACGTGACGTATTGGATGATGGTGATGTCACGTTGGAGAAGGTCCACACTAAGGACAATCCTGCTGATATGTTAACCAAAGTTGTACCAGGTGTGAAGTTTGGTCATTGTTTGAGCTTATTGAACATTCTTCGTTGTTGAGGTCGTTGGCGGCCATTTGGATGAACTACGTTCGGCTTGATTCCTTGGGCAAGAGGATACGTAGGCAGTCTTGCAGATGCAGCCGGTTGAAGTTGATTGGGGGTGTTTAGATGTCGGCTCAGTTTTGTCAAAAGTTCGCCGAGGTGGAGATTTGTAGAATCAGCAGCAGTTCAGGCTCAGGTTTCAGTCTGGACAGGCGGCGGTCGACCGGTCCGGTCGACCGCATTCGTGCACATTTGTCACTGTGCTTCGCAGCGGTGGTCGGTCGACCGGGTCGGTCGACCGCTGAGTCTCTGGACTTTGGGCTGTTTTCTGGATGGAGGTCGGTCGACCGGTACGGTCGATCGGAATTGATCGCGGTCGACCGTACCGGTCGACCGACGAAGCGGGTTTCAGTTGGTTCAGGTTTCCAGACCCGTTTCGCTTGGGAGTTGTATAAATACCCTAAACTCGTTTTTAGGGTTAGATGTGGGGCGATTTTGAGCTGAGCAAAGGGAGATTTGAGGGCTTCTATTGTTGGAGTCTATTTGAGAGATCTTTTGGTCTTATTTGAGGGTTTTGGGCAAGATTTGTAACCCTAACTTGTACTCCCCTTTGATCTGAATAGTAAAGCTTTCCCCTCCTTGCCCCGTGGACGTAGGCATATTGCCGAACCACGTATATCTTGTGTTCTTGCTGTGTTTATTGGCTTGCGTGAATTGTTGTCTACTATTGTTCTTGTGTGTGCCTTCGATTTGTTAATTCAAGGGCTTCCGCGGCGCACAACAAGAGCTCTCTGCACAAAATTAAAACTTCAAATTATTTCTAAGTTCTAACACAGTAAAAGTGAAAAGGAAAAAAAAATCGGAAAATTCAGGTACCACAGAGGCATTGAATAGGTTGGATTAAGAAACAAATTTACTAGCAGTTACAGAAGTTTCTGATAGTATTCATCATTCACAAGCCAAAGATGTTACTGGAAAGCTATTCTGCAGGAAAATCAGTATTATCAAACAGTAATATCTCGGCCTATGAAAACAACGTTTTTACTAAATTTAATGTGTTCATTTTACATAAATAGTTAGTCAATTGTTCTGAAATTTTTATTATACTCCAAACCTCAGTGTTCTGAAGGTTTTTAGTCTAAAGTTTATAAAACTGGAGAAAGATCCAAAGCCCTTTGCGCTTTCTCCTAACATACTTTTCTCTATAATTGCTGTTTAACTTCGAATCCCATTTCCCCAGGAACAAAAGATATCAGGAAACAACATTTGAAAACAGCACTCAGCATTTTTACTAAAATTTGATGCATTTATCTGGAACACGTCGGTAGTAAATTTTTTCCTGAAACTTTTCCCTGTACTCCAAACCTAAGTGTTATCAAGTTTATTGTGCTGAAATTTTACAAAGCTGGAGAGGTATTAGCTTCCATCAACTAACCTGAAATTAGGGTGCACTAGTGTACTTTCTTCTTACAGGTAATTTTCCATATTTACACACTTTCTGCTTAAATATCAGAATATCATTTTCTAATCAGTAAGACTTCAAACAATAAAAAATATGATATAAAATTAGTGAGACTCTTGTCCTTGATATCTCTCTGTAATTTATGAAAATAAAAGACAAAAAGGTGATTATATTGCTATTTTCTAGATTGGAATGTATGAATCAGCTCCCTGTCATTTAGTATTAACAAGCAAGGTGATATCTCCCGGTCAATCTACCCCCGTCTAGCTACATTCTTAAGTAGCGTTTGGATACCATGGTGTTTTCATGGTGTTCTGACAAAAAAAAAACACCATGCATTTGGAAACCTTTGTGTTTTTGTTGGGCTACAACATCCAAAACCAAAAACACCACACTTATTTCAAACACCAATGAGGTGGTTTGAGTTTGAACTTTGAGTTTAAAGGATGTGAATATAATATCTAATATCAAGTATTAATAACATAATATATTATATAATGTAAGATATTACATTGTGATATAATATATTATATATATTGTATTTTCTTAATATATTAGTACTATGTTTAATAATATGAATTAAAAATAACTATTATATTATAATTAATTTAATATAATAATAATTTGAATACAATTATATATTATATTAATAAATAAAAAATAAAAAATAAAAACTTAATAAATAAATATATATATTAAGAAAACATTATATAATAATGTATTAACAACAAATATAAATAGATACAATAATGTACTATATACAAAATAAAATTATGTTATACAATTAATATAATATATTATTACTTTTTAATAATATATCATATAATATATTAATAATTATAATTTCATATGATAATTTTACATAATAAAATAATAGCTCCTTTAAAAATTAATAAAAATTTAATATTTAAATATTAATATATTTACTATCTTAATAATAAATTACATAATTACTACAACATATTTGATAATCATATAATAATAATATTTATAGAAAATAGCATATTAATAATAAAATGATGTATTATATAAAATATTCATATAATAATATAAAACCATAATATACCAGTATTATATTATATTATAAAAATAATATACTATTACTAATAAAATTTAATATATTAATAACTATAATATGTTATATAATATTAAATATTAGTAATATATTAACAACATATTATTAATAATATAATATTATATTTATAATAATATAATGTTATGTTATTACTATTATATACATAATGATAACATATTAATATAAAAAGAATTAAATATGTCAACATTTGAAAGTATTATGTAATAATTATAATATAAATATATTATATTAAAAGAACAATATTATATTATAACACATTATACAATATTATATTATAGTACATTATACAATAATGTATTATTTTTTCATTAATATTTAATATAATAATGTTAAATAATAATATTATAATATATTAATTTTAACATACTATTATAATTAATATTTGATATATCGTTATTGTGTTTAATACTAATGCTATAACATGTCAAACTATTATTAATCAAAAACACTTACTATAGTGTTTTGAAAACACTTCGGAGGAAAGCACCATGGCATGATGTTTGTTTAGAAAAAAAAAACAGGGTGTTAACTAATCAAGGGACAGTTAGTCATGATCTTTTGAGATTATTCCAATCTCTAGAGTCATCCAGAGTACTTAACCACCAATAATGTTGGCTTACAGTGTCAAACTCATGAAATCTTTTCTTGCTCAGCAATTAGAGCGCGCTTTGGGCAATGATGAAACTCAAGATTAGTGGTTGTGATTCCATTACACCTAACTGAGATGGTGAGGTAGAAAGAAATTAGAGCGTGCTTCCTCATAGATTGGGACTCATGATTCATAAACTTTATTCGACCCTTGGTACTGTTGTAAAGTTTTTTTCAATCTTTTTCCATTATTAGTTTACGACCTCTGACCAAATGAAGAAGTATAGATGCATTATTGCGTACAATAATAGTGATTGACATATAAGATATAGATGTCCCTTTGAAAGATTCAAGTTATGGGAGATTTTGGAGTAATTCAATACCTTTCTGCCTTCTCATTATAAGGCAACTACCATAAGTCATCTTCTTGATCAGTACGGCTAATCAGTAATCACTAGATTAAATTGTGGACAAATATGTTGTTAATTGCATTGTTACAGTTTGTCGTCATCTTGGCTATTATAACTGAAGAAGGTATACATACTTCTACTTGTGTTGTGTAAGGGTCACTTAAAGATGTAGTTTTCTTCCCAATGAAATAGGAAATAACATGTTAACTTAATGATAAAGCGGAGGCTCTAAACCTCTCTTCCAAAAAAGATAAAAGAGGAGAAAAATAAAACAAAATAATAAATGACAAAATCAAAGACGAACAATTTTTTAACATAATTAGGAGCAAAAAGAAAATTAGAGTCTTACTTTGAGAATTAGGAAAAGAAATCATTAAAGTAGAAATTGGGTGTAGCAATCTCTTTGTAAAAAACTCTGAAGGAAAAACCGAACCGGTCTTAGTGAGTGGCTAGCTTGGTTTATTATCATCTTGCAACTTGGATTTCAAGAATATTTTGAGGAATTATAGAGGAGCAAAAAGTCAACCCCAGTGAATGATGAGATAAGCACAATGATTGCTTCTGGAGGATGGATATGAAGCTTGAATATTTATCATGTCCAAGCATATAATGGTTACTTTTTGAAAGATCTAACCTAGAAATAGATGAGAAGTCGAGCTATGTTGAGTTCTTAATGCTTGTATGATTTAATGCTTCAATCCTAATTCAAACCAAGGAAGCTGGTTATTAAGTTGAATGTTCAGACAAACGCCTGTCTTTTGAGTTCTTGAATATAACAAAGCATGAGCAATATAATTTTGCCAGAATAAATCAGTATAGGTTGTTCTGGTCTTCTAAGCAGTTGGATATGAGTGCCTAAGTTAGAGAAGCAAACTACTTTGTTGGAGGGTTCATGTATTTTTTTAACTTAATTACAACGACAATTTAATTGATGGGAGAGGCATGGAGCCGACTACAATACCTCTTCCGGTATACATGTAGAGATTTTTTAGTTATCCAACGATCTTAAACATTGAGACACTGAGACAATCCAGTTTGATTTTTGAAAGACTTAGCCACTTACTGATCCCTCAACTTCTTTCTTTAAAGAACAGGAAGCACTAACTTAGAGATGTGTTACTGAAGTGCCATTGTATTCGTGGGAATTGGAATGGGTCCTTCAATGCCAGAGTATGAGAAGTATTATTCTACCAACAGAAAGAAAGGATGAAATGTTAAACGGAAGGAAAATGTCATTTTTTAAGTAACGAAAGGAAATGCTATTAACATGTCATAATATTCTGTATAGCAATATATATTATGTATATGTGCACGGTCAGGCTGGAATGACTGGCGTGTGACAGTGTGCGCGCATGCGTGTACGAGTCAGTCTATGCATGTCAGTGTATACAGAGTTTGATCGAGCATTTCTCAAAGAGTTCTACCAAAAATAAATAATTTTCTTAGCAAAGCAGTCTTACATGCTATGCAGCCGTGTCAGTGTCACAACCACATTCTGAAATATTTGCAAGAATAAATTGGCAGATAAAACATGAGATAGACCTCTTTAACCAACAGATAATTATTAAGAGAAGCTGAAGTGAAAACTAGAAAGTTCAACCAGATTACACTAACACATGCTCATATGCAAAGATAACTCCAACATTTAAAGCTAGGTAACAATGAAGTTGTCAATTACCACAATCGTCCTGGCAAGGAAACAGTGAAGAAGAAACTGAGGACATGAAACCCAGACTTCACCTTCTCGGTACAGGTCTGTAGAACACCACAGTAACATACTTTGAACAATAACGTTGTGTGATCCCCAAGTATAGACTGAACTTCATCTCTCTCTGTTCTCAGTGTAGAGGTGATCCGGAGTCACATTCAGTGGTGATGGGAGGCTGCTCAAAGCATCTTGGCTTTGGGGAAAGCTCAGTATAGTAAACTGCAGTGAGGAGGCACATGTGGTGGATCCCGAGCTTCTTCTTCAACAGTTGGGAAGGGATTCTTATAGCTTGAATCAGGAGATGATGGAACTTCAAAGCCCACTACACTAACTACTTCCTGTATGAAAATTTATTTATTATTCATTTTCTCTAAGAATGTAAGCATAACAATTTGTAATAAATATCCTGAAAGTTTAAAAAAATGGCAAAAACACCTAAAAATTAAATTTTATAAAAAGACCCTAAGAATTTCAAACCTAACAATGCACTCGAAATATAGGAATTATGAATAGCCCCCTAAAAGATTTGATTTGTAGAAAATACCCTAAAACTTTCAAAAATTTCAAAAATCCCCTCAAAGTTGCAATCCCTAAATTTTTAGACAATAAAAAAAACTCCCTCACAAATTAGAAACTTATAAAAACACACTAAAATTTCAAACCTAACAGTAAATTGAAAATATAAGAATTTCAAACTACACCTAAAGATTTATAAAAAAAAGCACCCTGAAAATTTTAATAATTGCAAAAACATCATAACAAGTCAATTATTTAATAAAATTTGAGAAATTCAGATCTACATTGAAAAATATGAGAATTACAGATATAACCATGATAGTTTTCAATTTGCAGAAAACACACTAAAAGTATCAAAAATTGCAAAAAATACTCTCATAATTGAAAAAAGTTCACAAAAAACCATGAGAATTTCAAACCCTCAATAACAGTACACTGGAAACATGGAAATTCAAAATAGACCCATACATAGTTTCTAATATGCATAAAGTACCCTAAAAGTTTTAAAATTTGCAAAAACACCCTCAAAGTTGAAAATGTACAAAAAAAACCCTGAGAATTTCAAACCTAACAATACACCGAGGATATAGGAATTCTAGATAGCTCCATAAAACAAATTTTAATTTGTAGAAAATACCCTGAAAGTATAAAACCATAAAAATTAAAAATTTATAACAAGAACCTGAGAATTTCAAGAGATCACAGCTCTGAAATTTGATAAGGATTGATGGAAATTCTCTAAAACAGTTAAATGCCCCCACAATAAACAAATAACATGCATATACAAGGTGTCAAGGTCTCCTCCACCACATGAAAACTTCGAAGTTGCTATGAGGCCACGTTTGCTATATCCACTCCCAAACAGTAATTTTGGGAGTTGGATTGCCGAAAATGCCCTTTTTGTTGCCCTTGTGTTATTAAATGCCATTGTGTTATTAAATACCCTTATGTAATTTGTGTTATTAAATGCCCTTGTGTTATTAAATGCCCTAAAATCCATCAATAGTCAAAGGCTGTTTGCCTTTTCAGAAATTCGAATTTTTTACTAATTTGAATTTCCAATACAATTTACACAAATTACATAAAATCGTTTTTTAAAACTACTTATGTTAACTCTAAATTAACATAACACTATAATACTATAACATTTATAATCATAATAATAACATTTCTGTTAAGTTATAGTTAACATTTTCATATTTAAAACGAATTTATTAAATACAAATTAACATAATTCTACAATTTAACATAATTAAATCCGAATTAACATAAAATAACAATATTATTTTATAATTAATATCCGAATTAACTTTAAATACGAATTAACAAAATAAGACTATAATTTTAAACCCGAAATAACAAACTAACACTATTATTTAATTATAAAAAACGAAATTGACATAATTAAATCCGAATTACAAAATAACAAATACTAATGAAACAATTTTATAAATCTACTAATAAGTACTACTAACAAGATTAATAATAATTGTAATATAAAATGAGAAAGAAATAAAGAAGATAACTTTAATGCCCACCGGACTCCTTGTCCGGTGGGTAACTATGCACACCGGATTCGGTGTCCGGTGTGCAAGAGAATTTGTTTTTTTTCATTTTTTTTAAAGATCGGTAATGTATAATTTCGTAAAATATGGTATTCCTAATTATTTAAAATTTTGACCCTTAATGTATATAAAATTGATCTTGATAACCAAAATTGAAAATGATAATTAAAATTGATATTGATAATTCAAATTACACGATTATATAAGATTATACGCGATTATATGAGATTTTTTACGATTACATGTGATTATACGAGATTATTCGAGTTCTAATTTGATATAATACAAGATTTTACGAGATTTTACGGGATTATATGAGATTATACGACTTATTCTAGGTCACGGGTAACAAAACATAAAAGAATAAAACAAAATATGTTAACTTTCTTCTTTACTCTAAATATTTGTGAAGAATATTGATACATTTTATTATCCTCACAAACTCTAGCTCTATAGTAATTACAATTGATTTTTCATCATTGTTTGTCTTTTGAAGATATGTGCCCTTCTCATTCTTAGGAATTACTGAGATCTCACAATCATGTGGTAGATGAGTAGGTTACTTCATCTCAGCTATGCCATCACATTAGGAAAATTTATCACCTAATATATTTATTTTATTTTAACTTACGTAAATTCACAATCTTCATAACTGGTTATAAACAAGTTATCATACATGAATTGATCAAATGTTGAAACATAAAGAATATACTTCATATAATGCTATACATTCTTGATAAATTCTATCTATATATCTTAAATATGACAACCTACATGGTTATACACAATATATCCTTAGTAATAGTTTTCATATGATTACTATAAAAATTTATTTTGGATTGTCTCTGTATTAAGCTTGATTTGTATTTATGGATTTAATAAAATAGTTTAAATAATATTTGTTAGTACTATTATGAGGTATCTTTGTGATGATTGTCTAGAAGATAATGATTTTTTAATTGTAGTGCTAGATCTATTTTAAGCATCCTCGCCACAATTTCAAAGAAAAAAATTTGAGGCGTTGCATAATTGTATTTTTTAGAATCATGTAGAAAATATAAAATATTTCATTCGGCAAGAGCTTGCCACGAGTAAAAAAAGTTAAGTATATTACCTATGTACAATATTTCATTATGGTATATTTGTGAATAACATATTTGTGTTTAGTCAATTTACCTAATGAAATGTAATTAGACACTAAATAATTTTATTATTTAAAATAATATAGAATATTTAATTTGTTTGATTATATTGAAGGGAATTTAGTATTATTAATGACAACAATTTATTTTCGATAAGTATGTAAGCATAATTGATTAACTAATAATTGATGAACCTTAATGAGTGAGAAGTATTTAATTTGACCAATTATTAATTAACAATAATGATAAATAGGATTAATATAAGTATGTAACCATAATTGATTGACCCATAATCAATGAACCTTAATGAATGAGAAGCATTTAATTTAACTAATTATTAATTAACAATAAAGGGCAATTTCGTCCGTCCACCACTCAAAGTTACTGTTTGGGAGTGGATATAGTTGGACCCCTATGAGGCTTGATTTTATACTCTTAACATGTCCTTGCAGTTGGAGGGTCCTTTTCATGGGCTGAAACTTGGACTCACGTAACCGTATTTGTTTTTTAATCTGGTTTTATATACACGCTCGGTGGGATTGGAACCCAGGTTGCTCTGCTACCATGTTATAGGTCCCATCCAGTATGAATCTTCTAAAGTCGTGTTGAGGGTTAAGTGTTATACTTTTATACTCTAACAACATAAATAAATTATATTTGTCGAGTAAGCTCAAATGATGTTTAATTAAAAAAAATCCTAGAGTAAGTGTGTAAGCGCCCATGCTTTGTGCCCTCGGATGCATGATGCTAACTCAAGAGGCAGTGTCGATGCACAATCCAAGGGAACCCCTTGAATCCAAGTTCCAAAATTGAACAGCAATATTCGTGCATATAAATCCACTTGCATTTAGCACAGATTTGCTCAGAAATTTGAACCGACACATAACTTGGGTCCATAAATAGAGGAGAATTTTCAACAAACAATAGCAAGAACACATTTCAATCAGCAAAAATAAAAAATAATGCCCTAGTTCCCAGCATCGAAGGAGAAAATTAAAACGAAAAAAAATTGACATTAATGCGAAGAGCGAGTACCTGCGATGCGATGAGAAATGATCTAATTTTGGTTCAAATTTGGATGAAATTTTTGAGGAGAGAACTGTAGCCTAAATTGGAGAGAGGATTTTTGGTTTTCGAATTCCCACCTCTTTCGATGAATTTGTCTCAGGATTAAACAGTGGGATATGAAATTAGATAAGCTTGCATATATTTTTCTTTTGGGCCGGTGAAATGCTTGGCGTGTTTTCATATCCAACAAAGAAAAGATTATATGAGGTTTTTTAATTGTTTGAAAAAAATTTAAAAAATTATATGAGGTTTTTTTATTATCAATATATATGAGGTTTTTTAATTGCTTGAGAAAATAGTTAAATTACTAGATTGGTATTTTTAAACCCCCTTCAGCACTTTTAGTATTTTTTTTCCTTGCTCCGATTTCATTGTGGTATATGTATTTTTTCTTTATTTGGTCCATTGTGCAAATAAATCCAAAAGTTGGCTCACGGCCAATAATAATAATATCGCCAATCACTGATATGGAGTGTATTAAAGGGTAATTATTTTGATGATTAGGATTAGTTGAAGTGCGTGAGAAGTATGTACTCCTCTCTCTCTTAATTTCTATGTACTCCTCTCTCTCTTAATTTCATTAAAAACGGGTAGGGCTTGAACCAAGTTTCTCATTTTCAATTTCACATTCATCTTCTTCAATTTCTTGACAATTTAGCATGCCCTCATTAAGTTTAAGCTCAAATTCAAAGAGATGTGGATTGAATCAAAGACATGGTGGTGAGGAAAAAGAAGAAGAAAGAGGGCATGCTGAACCCATCACCCCACCAACATTTCTTTGATTCAATCTACATATTTTTATTTTAGTGTAGTGGTAAAAAGAAGAAGAAAGATGGTGTGTTGAACCCATCATCATAACTTTAATTCGATCTATTTTTCTTTAAATTTCAAGCGAGCATGCTGAATATTCAAGAAATTTGGAGAATATGAAGATGAAATTGAAAGGGGAACTTTGATTTAAACCCTAATCTAATTTCTTGCCCTAATTTTGAATGAAATTGAGAGAGAGAGAGAGAGAGAGAGAGAGAGAGAGAGAGAGAGAGAAGCATGTACTTCTCATGTGCATCAACTAACTCTAATCACCAGAATAACTACCATTTAATGCACTTCACCTCAGTGATTCGCGGATTCTTTTGGCCGGCGACTAACTTTCGAGTCTATTTGCACAATAGGCTAAGAAAAAAAACCAAAATGACATTGGAGCAAGAAAAAAAAATGCTAAAATAGTGAAAGAGATCAAGAAAAAATACCAATCTAGTAATTTAGCCTTGAAAAAAGAGAGGAAAAATTACATCAAAGACCTTGAAAATAAGAATCCAAGCAAAAAATTCTTTGACCTTTTTGGGCAAGCATAAGACATAAGCCATGGAACCATGCATCCACCCATCCCCAAGGCTATGTGACCATTTCAATAATTCCAAAAAATACTCTCACTCTGTTATTCTTTTCCCCCTCCATTTCCCTCTCTTTTTTTCCTACTTTGTTTTTTTCTCTTCTCATATTTTTCATGAACACATGAACCTCTTTCAACTTCAACCTCTCTCATCTCTCTCCTCCTCTCATATGTTCTCTCCCTTTTCATTCCTTTTTTTCTCTCTCCCTCTTTTTTGGATACTTTTTCATATTTCTCATAACATATGAACCTCTCTCATCTGTTTCCTTTTCTCTCATCTTCTCTCAACCTTATCCACCGCCATATTTTTCTCATTTTCTCTCTCTGATGATATTTTGGTGGAAAAAATTGTTGGGAATTTAACGCCGAAACCCCTTAGATAGCAGAAACGCAGAATAGAAAAAGTACACCAAAATTTAACGAGGTTCGGCAACTGCCTACGTCCTCGGGAGCCACACAGTAAAATCTTATTAATCTAACAAGAAATTACAATTCAAGAGCGAATCTCAAACTTGAGATTCCTCAATAAATACACCCCCTCTTAACCCTCTCTTCAAATCCCCCTCTTAAACAAATCCCCTTTTTCTCAAATCTCTGAGAATGAAAAAGTAGAGAGAGGGAGAGAGAGATTGCTGGAGAGGGAGAGGATGAGCCGCCGCCAATGGGTTTTTTGAGATCGCGAGAGAGAGAAGGGGAAAAAAGACACACGGGCTAGGGCACATGGTTTCCCTTTTATAAGGAAACCCTAGGATAGCTGGCGACAGGCTGTCGTCGCCTGTCAACGATCTCGCCTGCGAGGAGCTCGAGCTCGCCTGTCACTTGTCGAACTCGCCTGCAAGAAGATCTCCAATTTTTGCCTGCAACTTGTCACGAGCCCGCCTGGAGTTCGCCAACTCGACCTCGCCTGCTCGAGAGCTTCGCCTGCATCTGGTCGCCGACAACCTCGTCTGAAAAATCTCGCCTGTAAGGTTTGATCTCGAGCCTGCAAGGTTTGATCTCCACACTCGACTCAACAATCTCCCACTTGGAGATAAAACCGTCGTCAGCAGGCTATCTCATCAAGCTCATCCTCTTGTGTGGCTCCGCCCTCATCATCTATGCATGAAGGCCAACTGAAGTTACGCACAACTCCAGTTTTTAAACGGTCACCATCTTTATTAACATATCTGCTGGATTCTTACTTCCTGGAATCTTCTCCAGTTTCAACACGTCATCTTCCAACAGGGATCTGATGAAGTGGTACCGAAGCGCAATATGCTTCGTTCTAGAATGAAATACGGAATTCTTAGCCAAGTTAATCGCACTCTGACTATCGCTATGCAAAACATTCTTCTCCTGATTGAATCCCAGCTCTGTTAACAAACCCTGAAGCTATATCATCTCTTTACTGGCTTCAGTCACTGCAACATACTCAGCTTCTGTAGTAGACAGAGTGACAATCTTCTGTATCTGTGACATCCAACTAACAGCTGTAGTTCCGACAGTGAATACATAGCCGGTGGTGCTTCTTCGGTGATCGACTTCACCGCCGAAGTCTGCATCTACGTACCCATGCACTTCCACCTCTCCCTTACCAAAATACAAACACTTCTGTGTGGTGCCTCGTAGATACCTCAAAATCCACTTGACCGCTTCCCAATGAGCTTTTCATATATTCGAAATAAACTTACTAACCACTCCCACTGCATGGCCAATGTCTGGTCTCGTACAGACCATTGCGTATATCAAACTTCCGATAGTTGAGGCGTAAGGAACCTTAGCCATACTCTCTTTTTCTTCTTCTGACTGAGGAGACTGATCCTTCGATAGATGAAAATAGCTGGCCAAGGGTGTGTTCACTGGCTTGGCGTCGCCCATGTTGAATCTTTGCAAAACACGGTTGATATACTCCGTTTTAGATAACTGTAAGAGACCTCTCTTCTTATCTCTCGTAATTTGCATTCCAAGGATCTTCTTCGTTGGACCTAAGTCCTTCATGTCAAACTCCTTTGACAACTGCTGCTTCAAACTCCTGATATCCTCCATATCTGCTCCTGCAACCAACATATCATCAACATACAACAGTAGGATGATATAACTGGACTGATATCTTTTGAAATAGCAACAGTGGTCGGCATTGCACTTCTGGAAATCTTCCTTGTGCATGAAGCCGTCAAACTTCTTATACCACTGCCTTGGGGTTTGTTTCAGGCCATACAAGCTCTTCTTGAGTCTGCACATCAGGTTCTTCTTCTTTTCTTCTGAGAAACCTTCTGGCTGGTGCATGTATATCTCCTCTTCTAGATCTCCATGAAGAAATACCGTCTTCACGTCTAACTGCTCGAGATGAAGATCTTCAATTGCTACAATACTCATCACGGTCCTGATAGTATTTAGCTTCACCACGAGAGCGAAAATATCGGTGTAGTTAATTCCTTCCTTCTGCTGGAAACCTTTAACAACTAGTCAGGCTTTATATCTTCTGGAACCATCCTGCTCCTCTTTCACTCGGTATACCCATTTGTTGTGGAGTGCCTTCTTACCCGTGGCCAACTCATCTAGTTCCCACGTCTGGTTTGAGATGAGAGACTTCGTCTCATCTTTCATGGCAAGCTCCCACTTGTTCAAATCTCTACTCTGACAAGCTTCATCAAAGCTTTCAGGCTCCCCACCATCTGTCAGCAACAGATAGTTCATGTATCTCCTGTTGGGTACAGGAGGACGGGAAGTTCTTCTCAATATCAGAGCTAGTGCGTCGGGCTCCTGCGTACCATCTTATCCAACAGGCTCTTCTGGCTGAGGAACCTCTGCATTGGGTTCTTTCGAGAGGTTACCTAGGACAACATCTGCATCTATAAATGTTGACTCGCTCTCTGAGTCATCTGTCTTGTGCATGTCCTTGTACATTACATTCTCGTTGAATATCACATCTCTGCTCCTGATCACCTTCTTATTTTTGTTGTTCCAAATGCGGTAGCCGAATTCATCTTCACCATAGCTGATGAAAGTGCATTTCTTTGACTAGGGATCAAGTTTATTCCTACCTTGATCACTAATATGCACGTAAACTACACAACCGAAAACTTTGAGATGTGAGAGTTTTACCTCCTTTCCGCACCATACCTCCTCTGGTATTCTGTGCTCCAATAGAACCGATGGACCTCGGTTGATCAAATAAGCTATTGTGTTGACTGCTTCTGTCCAGAACTACTTCGGTAGGCCTGACTATACCCGAATGCTTCTGGCTCTCTCTGTTAATGTTCGGTTCATCCGCTCAGCTACACTATTTTGCTGAGACGTGTCGGGCACGGTCTCTCCATTCTGATCCCGTACTCATAGCAGAACTTCTTGAATCCGGTGTTTTCATACTCACCACCATTATCGGTCCTGAGCTTCTTTATTCTCAGACCGGTCTCATTCTCGACCATAGCTTCCATCTCCTGAAAGCCTCGAATACTTCTGACTTATGTTTCAGAAAGTAGACCCACACTTTCCGAGAGTGATCATTGATAAAAGTCACGAAGTAGTGTTTCCTACCAATAGATGTGGTGGTGGTTGGTCCCTAAACATCTGAGTAAATAAGCTCTAGCTTCTCTTTCCTGGGGGTTCTGCCACTTGTCTGAAAGCTGACTCTCTTCTGTTTTTCAAATATGCATTCTTCACACATATTCATCTCCACTGACTGCAGTCCTAGAAGTTTTCCCTTTGTATGCATGATCTTCATCCCTTTTCACTCATATGACCGAGTCTCTAGTGCCACAGCTTTGAAGTCTCATTGCCTACTGCAACTGAGATCAAACAACGTGCACCTGCTGTTATATACAGGGTGCCAGTCTTTTTGCCTCGGGCAGTCATCATTGCGCCCTTTGAGATCTTCCAATTATCTCCATGGAAGGTCATAGTGTATCCGTTTTACGCGCTTGTCCATTTCCGTCGTAACTTCTTCATCCGAATTCGGATTTGAGTGATTCAAAGTGCGTTGGAAAGCCGGCGAGAAGATCTACAAGAATCAATGATTGAATCATGTGTGGAATAAATGAGACACGAGGGGTGTTCCGCCTTTTGTAAACAACGTAGGGTTCCCGATCAGCTTTCGTTCTTGTTATTCCGAAATCTGTTGCTTCACGTAGTTCGTCGCTTCACTTTAAGCGTTCGTCGACGTCAATCAAGCTTCTGTGACTTGGATAATGACGTTCATCGTCTTCTCTTAGCTTTGAGCTGTTCGTGGAGACCTATAGGCAATTTTCAACGCCTATAATATTAAGTTCTTTCTCAGGTCGGGAATATGTCTGACATCCTTCAGCTCCCATACTGACCCGTTTAACTTAATTTTCACCACACCTTTGTCCACAATAGCACACAGTTGATCATCACCAAGGTATACGTATCCAAGGTTTTCGGGAACATACTTCTCGAAGAATTCTTTTAGAGAAGTAGCATGGAACAATGCTCCTGAATCTAACACCCAAGATTCCTCCTTGCTCTCCAAAGAGCATATCAATGCATCGTCTCCTCCTGAGGTGAAAGTGACATTCACCTCTGCCTTCGCCTCCTTCTCCTTCTGTGCACTCTTGCACTGATTCTTATAATGCCCGGTCTTTCCATAATTCCAACACTCGATAGCCTTCGAGTTGTTGCTTGGATTCCTTGACTTGGACCTCCTGTCCTTTGATCTACCTCTGTAGTTTGATTTACCTCGTCCGTTCCCTCTGGTTAAATTTCTACCTCTTGACTCTGTATGTAATACTGAAGAGGTTGTAGCTTCACCCAACTCTCTCCGTCGGATTTCCTCACTGAGAACCAGATCACGAACGTCATCGAACTTCAAATTGGTGCTTCCCGACGAGCTACTCACAGCTGTGACTGTAGCGTTCCAACTCTCTGGTAGGGAAGACAAAAGTATCAACGCCCGAACTTCCTCATCAAACTTAATTTTAACTGAACTCAATTGGGTTGTGATCGTGTTGAGTTCATTGAGGTATTGTGCTACTGACGCGCCTTTCGCCATTCTCAGATTGAATAATCGTCGTATCAAATAAACTTTATTCGCGGCCGATGGATTCTCATACATATTTGAGAGTGCTGTCATAAGACCCGTCGTGGTCTTCTCCTTCGCTATGTTGAACGCAACATTACGAGTTAACGTCAATCTGATAACTCCGAGGGCTTGTCTATCTAGAAGGTTCCACTCATCTGCCTTCATAGAATCTGGCTTCTTCCTCGATAGTGGTTGATACAGATTTTTCTGATATAGATAATCCTCTATCTGCATTTTCCAGAATCCGAAATCGGTTCCATCAAACTTCTCAAGTTTTATTTTTCCTTCATCTGCGGCCATGACTCCCACTTAAATCTGACTTCCTTTAGATCGTTTCACGCTCCGATACCAGTTGTTGGGAATTTAACGCCGAAACCCCTTAGACACCAGAAACACAAAATAGAAAAAGTACACCAATATTTAACGAGGTTTGGCAACTGCCTACGTCCTAAGGAGTCACACAGTAAATTTTTTATTAATCTAACAAGAAATTACAATTCAAGAGCGAATCTCAAACTTGAGATTCCTCAATAAATACAATCTTTCATTGTAGCTACAGTGAAGATTCCTCTCTCTCTTAAATAACACCCCATCTTAATCCTCTCTTCAAATCCCCCTCTTAAACAAATCCCCTTTTTCTCAAATATCTGAGAACAAAAAAGTAGAGAGAGGGAGAGAGAGATTGCCGGAGAGGGAGAGGATGAGCCGCCGCCAATGGGGTTTCTGAGATCGAGAGAGAGAAGGGGAAAAAAGACATACGGGCTAGGGCACAGGGTTTCCCTTTTATAGGGAAACCCTAGGATAGCTGGCGGCAGGCTGTCGTCGCCTGTCAACGATCTCGCCTGCGAGGAACTCGAGCTCGCCTGTCACTTGTTGAACTCGCTTGTAAGAAGATCTCTAATTTTCGCCTACAACTTGTCACGAGCCTGCCTGGAGTTCGCCAACTCGACCTCGCCTGCTCGAGAGCTTCGCCTGCATCTGGTCGCCGACAACCTCGCCTGAAAAATCTCGCCTGCAAGGTTTGATCTCGAGCCTGCAAGGTTTGATCTCCACACTCGACTCA
>BQKN01065843.1:1247446-1285909 GCA_022839385.1 Asparagus kiusianus | reverse complement strand
ATTTGTTCAAAGGTTGGATTTTGGAGGAGGCGAAGCCCTGCAGGATTGAAACCTCAGATCTGATAAAGATTAAAACTTTAAGGCTTCAAGGATTTGTTCATCCGGATCTGGTGCTCAGCGATCGACAACGCCAAATAAGGCAGGAGTTCGAGAGGACCGGATCGGGAGATCTACGTTGCTATACTCCGGATCTAAGCTTGGTTCTTAGATCCCGAGATTGAGCGGTTGTTTCCTTGGTGAAACAATCCCTCCGGCTATTATCTCCCTTGGTGGAATAATACCCGTTATACTACGTAGATCTGCCCGAATCTGGATCTATCGGTGGTCCACGGCAAATAACCCCGGCGCAGGCAAAGAACCCACCAAAGCGAGTGACCGCAAAACAGGAGCTCGCGATTCGTTCGACAAAGAAGGAAACAAGTTGTAATTTTTCTTTATTTGTATTTTGATTTTCATTGTAACCGGCTCTTATAAAAAGACCGGATCTTTGTAACTCGATAAACGATTATTAAAGTGTACAATGATATCAACAATGAAGAAAGCAACAGATTTTCCCGCGAACAGGAAGGACTTTGCCAAGAACTACCCTTCGACGGCTGGAAGTCCGACAAGAGCCAATAGCCCAACTGAATCCTGACAAGCCAAGTTCAAGAGGTTAACCCTTTCGGTTCGACCTACTCACACAGTTGAAGAACATCCCAGCTAGGATCACCTTGTATGAGCTCCTACGGTTATCCAAGTCTACCCGGGAAGCTCTACGGGAGACACTAGCCGACTCTGAGGCTTTTGCCATGCATTTCTCACCTACTTCGAAAGATGGCACAGAGAAAGGGTGTCCATAATGCTACCAGACATCCAAACAGCAGATTCCCTACATTACCTTCACTCCTGAGGATATACTCATCAAGAATACATCCCATGACTGACCCTTGTACTTCACGGGATATGTCGGCTCCTCTCGGGTGGACAAGATCCAAGTAGCCAGGGTTTACACTGAGCATTGTCCCCTTGAAGTTCATCAAGCACTTGGGGAGTGCCTCAAAAGCAGTTGCCTGCAATTACTACCACCATCTTTGGCTTTAACACTACCGGAACTCGGCCGTTGGGAAAGATCCGCCTCAAGTGCTGACTGGGTGACATGAAGACAGAAGTGACCTGCTACGTCATCGATGTAGAGCCTTCCTACAACATGATATTGGGTCAGCCATAGATTCATAACAACCGAATAGTCCCATCCATATTACATCAATGTTTGAAGTATGTGGACGATCGTGATCAAGTAAAGACGGTGATTGCTAATAAGCAACCCTTCAAGGGGGTTAAAAACTACTTCACTGATTCTTTGCTCTACCAGGACTCTGAACCGGGCTACGAGCCACCGATCGAGGAACCTGACAGTAGCAATGAGGCTGATAGTGAGTCTGACTACAATGAGAGTCTTGTCTTGAATGACATTGAGCCCATTGTAATCGGCTATGGAGGCCTTGTTGTAACCAACGTTGATGAAGAGGACGAGTTTATCCTAAATGAAGATCCTGACTTTGCTTACTTGCTATATGGTTCAGATTTAGTGATGACGAGTTTAGAAATTTGGTTGCAGAGTTATATGATAACTCTTCTTTGCACTTGTCCATGTACTCGTTGTTCGTCACAGACAAACAAACGATCGAGTCGTCACAAGCCATCTTTGTCGTACCCGCCCGAGGTAATTATCAGAAGGATATTATCTTGGAAGGATAGACCGGCCTATGTACACAATGTGGGACGAGTCAGATGATGACAAGCTCGTTCCTCAGTTCTCACACTACGGTCAGATCACGAAGTGTATGATGGAGAGCATGGGTTATGACTTCACCTACAAGGAAGGCTTGAATTATGGAAAAGGACGAAAGACACTCGTCTGACCTGCTTATGTTCCCAGAGGAAGGCCTGACAATTACTTTGAAAAAACTTGTAGAGGGTTGGTTTCATTTTCTCTTTATTAGAGTTATATTACAATTTCGGTCAAGGTTCCGAAGACGGTCATTTCAGAGAATCATCGTTAACATCCTCGATGTGGGATTCAGATGTTAGTATGGGAGATCTGTTCAGGAACCTCACAGTCAACATGGCTACGATAGATCTAGCCAAAAGCAAGGAGGATGACCAGATCATGCTTTATGATGAAGCATGAGATCATCACGTTAGTGACCAATGGAGTGGTCGGTTTGAATAACGTGAACCACCCACGGAGGACGGGATACTCCAAATAAATATGGGGGACGAGGCTAATCCTAAGCTCATATTTATCAGCGACAACTTACTTCCCTAGGAGAAAGAAGACCTTATATCACTCATCCGAAGTTACAAGGACATGCCTGGCCTTGATCCTCATATCACCATGCATCGCCTCAACATTAACTCGGACGCCAAATCTGTCAAACAACAGCAAAGATGATTTTGTCCACAAATCATGGTGATGATCGAAGCCAAAGTGAAGTAGCTAATCGAGTTAGGCTTCATCAGAGAGGAACAACACCCCGATTGGGTGTCTAACATTGTTCCAGTCCTGAAGAAGAACGAAAAGATTCGTATCTGCATCGACTTCAGGGACCTCAATGATACATATCCAAAGGACGAATTTCCTTTACCCATCATAAACATCATCATTGACAATACTTATGGGTTCTAAAGGATGTCCTTCATGAATGGGTTTTTAGGGTATAATCAAATCAAGATGCACCCTGAAGACGAGAAGCACACTTCATTCAGAATCCCGGTAGGGGTATACTATTACACAGTTATGCCCTTCGGACTTAAGAACGCTGGTGCAACCTATCAGCATACCATAAGTATAATTTTTTAGGATTATCTATGAAAGACAGTCGAATGCTATATAGATGACTTAGTTGTGAAGAGTGGCAACAAAGATGATTATCTTCAAGACCTGAGAATGATGTTCGTGTTAGACCCTAGAGGGGGGGGAGGGGGTGATTAGGGTCTTATGCTAATCTAATCCGATTTTATACTAATTAAAATTAATTAATAAGTTATCCTAGCAAGTATGAAATACAACAAGAATATAAGCTAGGATAAGCAATATGAACAATGAGATATATCCTATATGATAGAAATATATGCAAGGATATATAAACAACACAAGGGTAAATAATCTAAACAAGATAGTGGATGAAATAAATGAGCAATGCACAAATGGCGATATAAGATAAATGCAAAAACAAATACGCCAAAGACAAACTCAAACAAGAAATATGATCACGGAGTTCGGACCTTCCGTCCTACGTCTCCGCTCTCCACTCCCGGGGAGAAATCCACTATCACAACCGGGTTTTCTACGCTCACCCGAATAACATTTATACCTCATAATGTCGGTTTTCAACGATCACCGATCAACGTTCACTCCTCACACTCGGTTTTATAGTTCACCGAAAACTCCACAACACACTCGGTTTTCTAGCTCACCGAAAACCTTACACCACTCACAATATAACAAATATAAATTTGTTCTCTACAATAGATGAGAACATAATTAAGTACAACTCAATATTATAATCTCTCACAACCCTAATATACTATGTATGTAAATACAATAAGCTCAAGTGGGTGTGTGTAACAAAGAGATAATATAATCAAATCTAAACTCAATATAAAAACTAGCTTTAAAGAATAATAATCAAATAACTAAGCAAATGTAAAGCTAGATAGAGTTTAGAAAACTTCTCCAATAGATGACAAGATGGAGAGATGGAGATTGGAGCCCAAAAAAGTAGATGATCTCCTCCACTTGTGAAAATAATCTTCAAACCAAACAAACACTAAAAACACACTTAAACCCTTATTTAAAACTCTTTAAACTTGTTTAAAACATTTCTTGAGTTGTTGTAAGTGTTGAGGGATGATGGGTATTTATAAGAACTCAAGACAACAACCCAAAGCCAAAGAAAAGCCCAAAAAACAAGGCAAATCCCCAAAAAATCAGAACCAGGAAAATAGAGCCGTTGTGCTACAGTAACTCTCACGGTCGACTGTAGCGGTCGACCGTGGGGTACTGTAGCAGTCTGGCAGATCTGATTTTTCTGCATCTCTGGCTTTGTAAAATCAATTAAAAATAGTAAATCAATTCCAAAAATCATAAATTTTGAGGGATGATTTTAGACATATAGATAAACACGTTAGAAAAAGAATTTCTGAAAAATCACTTCCCACTTGAGAGAAATAAATGTTTGAACATAGATAAACAGTTTCTGAAAATCTGCTGACATACACGATTTTGTAAAATCAATTGGACACAGTAAATCAACTCCAAAAATAGTAAAATTTTGAGAAAAGTTTCTAAACATGTAGATAAACATGTCAAAGAAAGAATTTCTTGAATACCACTTCCCATTTATGAAAACTTATCTGTTTTGTAAAACATGCACGAACATGTGCACGAACAAAAACATGATTTTGTAAATTCCATTAAACATAACAAATCAATTCCAAACTTGATGAAACTTTGTAAAATGTTTATAAATATGAAAACAAACATGTTAGAAAAAGAATTTTTCAAATTGAATTTCCATTTGTGAAAACTCATGTATGTTGCAAGTGTGTCCAAAGCATGAAAACTCAAAACCATGCATGTATATATATAACTATATATATACATAGAAACCAAATACGTGTGTGTATATGATATTGAGCTTAAGGTACTTAACACACATAATATAAAATCTAAACTAGATTACCCAAGCTTAATCTTGATCTTCATTGTAGCTCAACTTGGTACACATGCGGATGAAGCTTGAACTTGATCTTTAACTTTGAATTGCAAGGCTTCACTTCACTATTCCGCCAACCTCCATTGGATATGATTGTTATAGTATAATCCATCCAACCTCCAACACGTTGTTTGCCTAGAATAAATACAAAAATACAAACATTAGACAAACAACATTAGAAGTAAATTGTTTGTTAAACATCATCAAAACAAGAAGGCCAACAGTTCGGTCTGATGCGATCCCATCAATTCAAGATGAACCCCATGAAGTTATTTTTAGGGATGTCGAGTGGCAAATTCCTCGGATTCGTCGTCACAATGAAGGGAATTCATATAAACCCCGACAAGGTACAAGCTATTCAAGAGCTTTAACCACCCACGAATCTCAAGGAATTGAGAGGACCACAGGAATATTTAGCTTACATCCGAAGGTTCATTTGAATATTTCGGATAAGTGCCAACTCTTCTCCAATCTCATGAAGAAAGGTGTTTCCTTCTTATGGGATGAGCCTTGCCAACAGGCGTTCGATGAGATCAAGACTTATCTCTCGAATCCATCTGTCTTGGCGGCCCCAGTTTTAGGAAAACCCTTCCTGATTTATGTGCGATCAATAGAGCATTCTCTTGGCACCCTCTTAGCACAGAATGACGATACCGATCACGAGAAAGGCATCTATTACCTAAGTAGAACCTTGCAGGGAGCCGAACGACGATACCCCATGGTCGAAAAGGAGTGTTTGACCTTGGTGTTTGTAATTTAAAAGATACGACACTACCTGGTTAGGCAAACCATACACGTCATCTCCCGGATGAATCCCATCCGAGTTTTCATGATACAACCCGAGTCCTTAAATTAGCATCTGACAAGATGGGCACTCTTGCTATTTTAATATGACATACACTTCATGCTGTAGAAGTCCATCAAAGGATAAGTAATCTGTGATCTCATGGCTAGTCATCCGCTCAAATCAAAGACTAATCTATTCAAAGCTATGTCGGATGAAATTCACAAAGTTAATGCAACCTCATAGGAAGAAGTTTGGTGGTTGTACTTTGACAGAGCATCTCGCGTAGGCACAAACGGGTCTATCATCGTGGGGGTGGGGGGTGGTCTTGGTTTCTCCGCAAAACCACATGTTACCCCGAGCTTTCTCTTTATCTAAGCCGTGTACAAATAACGTGGCTGAGTATAATGCACTACTCATTGGACTCGACTTTGCCAAGGAGTTGGGCGCAAATCATCTTAAAGCTTATGGTGACTCTCAGCTTATCATCAGACAGATGACAGAGGAATACGAAGTCAGAAACGACGACTTAATCCCATGTCATGAAGTGGCTATCAAGCTAGCCGAATCATTCAAAAGCTTCCGTATTGAGCACGTGCTTCATTCCAAGAATATGTACGTAGATGCTCTTACGTCATTGGAAGCTAACCTAGCTCAGCCGCTGGGAACAAGTCAACGCGTCACCGTCGCAAGCCGACAACTCTTCTAACCGAAGTATGTTCTGGAAGTGAATGCAAATCACCAGGCTACGAGTCAACTCGAGTTGAGAGATTAGCATTTCCTAATCATTGACTATGTCTTATACATCATACTACCCGAAGATGTAAAAGAACAAGATTTTGTTCGCAGACATGCTCTGAGGTTCTACTACGATTCAACAACAAAGACGTTGTATCGTAAGTCCTACGATGTCATGTTGCTTCGGTATCTCTCAATGACAGAAGCACAGAAAGCCCTACAGGAAGCCCATGATGGTACCTACGGCACTCACCAACCCGGACCTAAGCTCTGGGATCGGTTGCGAAGAATGGGCTATTATTAGCCCAAAATGATCCACGATGCTGTCTCTTATGCCAAGCGTTATCATGTGTATCAAATCCACGCCAACTAAATTCACAAACCATCCAAAGACCTACATTCAACAGTGACTTCGTGGTCATTTGAGACATGAGGGATGGATATTGTTCGACCGATATCTCCACCATCAGCCAAAGGTCATCGCTTCATCCTTGCAATAACCGACTACTTCTCTAAGTGGGCCAAAGCCATTCCCTTAAGAGAAGTCAAAACCTATGATGTGATCAAGTTTATTAAACATTACATTATCTACCCATACGATGTTCCAAGATGTATCATTCATGACAATAGATCATAATTCGTTAGTCATGCATTCACTCGATTCTGTGACAAATTCAAAATACAGAACCTGGCGTCCACAACCTATAATCCATCAGCAAATAGACTAACCGAGGCTTTTAACATGATCATCAAGATCTTGACCAAGCTGATGTCCAACAGCAAGTGCGATTAGAATGAAAAGTTCGGTGAAAACTTATGGGCGTATCGTACTACGGTTCGCACACCGATCGGTACCACACCCTATTCACTGGTGTACAGTTACAAAGCCGTACTACTGATGGAGATTCAGATTCCGTCCCTACACATTGTACTCGCAATAGGGATGATAATTGAACAGAGTCATCAGCAACGTCTTACAGAATTAGAGGTGTTAAATGAAAAGCGGCTCGAAGCTCAACAACACATTAAGTTCTATCAAGCCCGAATATCCAAGGTTTTCGACAAGAAGTCAAGCACAGATCTTTCAAGGAAGGAGAATTGATGTTTGCTATTCGACGACCTATGATACCCAACTCCAAAAAGAAAGAAAAATTTTAGCCCAAATAGGAAGGACCATTCATAATAGAAACAGTCTACTCGAATGGAGCCTATCGCATCGTCAAATTGAATGTTGATAAGATCATGATGCCTATTAATGGCAAATTCTTGAAGAAATACTACCCATAGTCTTCCTTCAAACTCCCATGAAGCTATCATGTTAACGATTACCTCTCATAGTTCCTTTCCCCTAACTGGTACATGAGGCTAAACTGCTCATATCCTCCAACTGGTATATGAGACTAAATTGCTCCTTACCGCCAACTGGTATATGAGGCTAAACTGCTATTTAAGGAATTCATTATAACTTCAAGCGTTTACAACGAATTCAAAAGAGGAGTCTTTTTATAAGATCTCTCTATACAAAGGAAATTAAAAAATTACAACTTTCAAAAAAACACATGCACATAGATCGTTTATCGGTCTCTTGCTTGCGTAGAATCTTTGTCGGTGCCGGGTTTATCCATGGACCACCAAATGATCAGATCCGATCGATTTTATTGCCTCACGAAGGAGACGAGAAATTAAAGTGAATATCTCAGCAACGGTGAGATAAACACTCTTCTCGAGATCACAACAACGGTGCAATCTCAAGGAAAGTGGATGAACGCTGAAGGGGTGTAGATCTCTTGAACTCTTTCTCTTTTTATTGAAGAACTCACCAAGAACTCGCTTCCTCCTTGCTGAAATTCATTCTCCTCTGTTGTTCAAAATGTCATGGCTTCATCGTCAGCTCCAAATTCCCAATCTGTAGAATAAAAGCCCTAGGGTTGTATTTGTAGGCTTCAGAAGCTCTGTTTTCGGATAAAAATGAATAAGATCTCAAGTATAGGCTCTAATTTCTTATAACAAGAGTAAAATCTGTAGAAGCATTAACTAAAACACTAGAGAGCATTGATTAGTGTTATTTAAAGAGTTTGCAAGATGTGTTATAAATTGCAAGAAAGAATAACAACAATCTCAGAAAATAAACATCACAAACACAAGCATGTATACTGGTTCCACCTCCCCAGTGTACATCTAGTCCCCAAGCAAATCCCGCTTGAGATTTCCACTATAATTTTGAACCAAGTACAAAATCAAAAGAAAACCTAACTAATTTGCAAGACCATGTAAATTGCAACCCTAATTAACAAGACCATGCTAATTGCACACCGATCTCTAGACTAAGAGATCAACCCTCTCAAACCCGAGAGAAACCTTCCTTGAAGCAAGAATACAAATCCAATCCTATAAGCCTTGATACGAATGTGTATGTGTAACAGTGGCTTATGAATCTTTTTGACTCTCTGAATATTGCCTAAACAATCTCGAAGAATGATGGGAACAAAGGCAATATCTTGAAACTCTTTTTTTTTGAAACTTAACACTACAAAAATAGAAACTTGAGAGTTAATTTGCACAATATATAAATCTTACAAGTGCAAGTGATGGTTCTTGTTTTTTGATGATTTTACATATTTATAGTCCTTGAAAAGACAAGTTTTCAAACCCTAAAACATACACAAATGACCATAAACAGTCAAGTATTCAAATTTCAAGCAGTCAGAAAAACTATCTATGTAGTCGACTATAACTCTTAGTAGTCGACTACTATAGTTATTAGTCGACTACACTATAAACGATAGAAAGTATGGAATTCTGATTTAAAGTTGATTAGTCGACTACAAAGCTAATTAGTCGACTAATATGAAATGACACAGAAACTAATATTCTGTCTAAGTCTTGAGTAGTCGACTACTAAGGCTATTAGTCGACTACTAAGGTATAGATATGAGATATCTGATATGTTTTAAAACTCATTCAATATCTATAACCTCTAATGGTTAACATAGGGGATTTCTATTATTAACCACACACTAAGCATGTGTTAGTATGCTCTAAACACTATGTATGTGTATGTGTATGAGTGATCAAGGCTTGTACAAATTTCTAAGCAAAGAAAATATAAAATTACATTTTGACAATTACGTATATCTTCTTCTTTGCTTCATGTTTCCTTGTACTCATCTTATGTCTTGAGTATCTATTTGAATATCATTATTGATTTTGCTCTGATACTGCAAGATAAATGTTAGCACATAATACACACAACATATAATATTTGTTATCATCAAAACAAACCTATATTGGGGTCAAGATTCCCAACATTCTTCTCTTTTTTGATGATGACAAATATATTGTGTTAATATATATAAAAAATTTAACCCCCCTACATGAAATCATTAGTTATAATCTTTTGCTCCCCCTACATCAAATCATTAGTAAAAAAAATTTAAAATTTTCTATATAACTCCCCCTTTGTTATTAGCAAGAAGAAATAAACATAATTCAAGTTAAATTCATTTTTCTTTTCCCGGGTACCTTAATAAAAACATTAAACACTTTGATACCCTTTTATATTAGATCATTAGGATTAGCCCTTAGGAATCCAAATCCACTTAGAATTTGGTTTCCCCTTATTAACATAAATATTATTAACATAATTGCTTATGTTTTTCTTAAAATTTGAAATATACACATTTCTATCATGTAAGCAAATATCTTTAGGTACCCAAATGAACATAGATTTCTTAGTAAAGATACTTTATGACATGATGTATAACGTGTCCTATTAATATATTCATTTTTCTTATGAACATATCCTTATCCAAACTTTTGATTAGAAGACTTAGGAAAATATAATAAATTAGTCAAGTCTTCTTTTCCTTTGTTAAATTTGTTAACATTTAAAGATAACTCTTCATATTTAACTCTAAGTGAACCTATTTCTTTATTTAAATATGAAACACGAGTTATCAATTTATCAGATTTAGATTTTAGATAAACATTATCATTAGTCAATCATTTAATTTTAGAAAATAATTTATCATCTAATTCATTCAATTTTTCAACGGGGCCACCCCAACGTTGTTATTGTTGATGGGACCATAGTGTCCATGTTGTCGGGAGGGGTATCGGCATTGATATTTTTTTCAACTTCCGAATCGCTATTACCTGATTGGTAGTATTGTGATGACTGGATTCACCATGCTGATTTGATAAATCTTAAAGTTGTTGGGCATGTAAATCCTTGACTCGTTGCACGGTCATCTCTATTTTGATTTTAAAATATTCTTTCTATTTGGCCAAGGCTTCTTGAAGGAGTTGAGCCATCTGCTCAGTAGTGATCATGAATGATTCTTGATTTTGATTCGCACTAGATACTGTATTGTCTGAAGTGATTGCAGAGTTTGCATTCGATGCTTCATCATCTAAGGAATTCTCTCTCCTCGGTCTAGGTCTGATAGTCCCAGACTGCATCCAAGTAAGATGCTGAGATGCCCGGAGCAAAGGATCATGACTAGAACGCCGAGTTGACTTCCCCTTGTCGGTCATGTTGATAGTGACCTCCGAGAATTCGTCAGCTTGACTGGATGATCTTCTTTTTCGGAAGCGCCTTGGTTTGGGTATGGACGTTTTAGTGGAGATTTTTTTGAATACTGAGACCCTCCATAGAGCGATCTTAGGGTGGCTACATTCTGATAATACTGCCTTGATTAACCTCTCACAAGAATAGTGAGAGTCTGATCTTAGAGTACTTCTCTTTTGAGATTTGTTCGTACCCCTAGTCCAATAGTACAACTCATCAGCGTTATGGCCGAAGCAATCTATCGACTGTTTACTTGAATTTTTAAGTATAACATTGTCTTCTATCATACACATTTTCTTCTGAATAGGTAACGCCTTGTTGCGTTTGTAGGAGTCATGCGTTTAGAATCACACCCTTGTGAGGGTGAAACCCTAACGGACTCTTGATTCTCGACACACACCCCCAAGCGGGTGGTTCCAAGAATTAATTTGTTAAGAGGACGCATACGACCCCCAGTATGAATAGTTATTCGGGAATTATTCAGTGGACCCGAGCATTCCTTAATAAGAGTTTTGCCTCGATCTTCATGGAGAGGACCAATGCGATCCTTCAACGGAATCCTGAATTTGGACATATCCATACTACCGTAGGGCTTCACCGGAGGTACGGGAGCAAGAGGAGTAGGATCAGAGGTTGATGGAGGCTAGGAGGCAGCCTTGGAGCTAGAATTCAGTGAGAGACACGACTGGTGTCTCTCCTCAAGTGGAGACGTCTTGGTTGTTTTTGATGTCGTTTTTAACGCTGTTTTGGCCTTTGACACCCAAACTTGCCTAGATTTTAGTGATTTTTTGACCACCTCTTCCTTTTGTAGCTCTTGTGCCTTTTGCATAAGGATCCGTGCGTGTGTAAGAAGTGCACGACGCTTCTGGATGCCCTCCTCAAGAGTAGAACAATTTCATTTAACACGAACCGATTTGTTAGTCGGCAGTTGGGAGGAGGAACCCATTGCTTATTGTGAAGAAAACTTAGTCATTTGGCGCCTTCTAAGTCCGCTTGATAGTGGAGTCCGTCCACCTATTCTAAAGCTTTAGCGAATTGACGGGCAAGACATTGACGCTGCCTCTGACGAGCCCTCTTCGTCAACATTGGTATGCCATCAACGGGCAACTCCTTGACTTTTAAGGAGTTGTTACGAGCGTTAGATCTGGCTTCCTTAGATGCCGAAGCGGAGTCTTCAACAATAATTGGGTAAAGATCGTCATTCTGGGTCTTCAGATCTGGCGACCGATGAACCTTCTTCAAAGAAGTGGTCTTTCTGCGCTTATAAGGAGAGGAAGATATGGAGGAGGAGGATGAGATGTACTCCTAGAACTTTTGCTAGTCAAACTCATATTCGACCACTTCATCCACAGGGATCTTGATCATCGGCTGTGGCACTACAGTCTCAAGAGCGAGACTGTTGGCTCCCACTGTGGTCGCCAGCGTGTTCGCGTCGAAAGTTGATTTCTTTAAGAAATTTATTACAACTTTAGGCATTTACAACGAATTTAAAAGAGGAGTCTTTTTATAA
This sequence comes from Asparagus kiusianus, assembly GCA_022839385.1. NCBI lineage: Eukaryota > Viridiplantae > Streptophyta > Magnoliopsida > Asparagales > Asparagaceae > Asparagus > Asparagus kiusianus. The sequence continues at coordinate 1,273,544 of BQKN01065843.1, read as the reverse complement.
GATCTCTCTACACAAAGAAAATTAAAAAATTATAACTTTCTAAAAAACACACGCAGAGAAATCGTTTATCGGTCTTCTGCTTACGTGGGATCTTTGCTGGTACCAGGGTTTATCCGTGGACTACCAAATGATCAGATCTAATTGATTTCGTTACCTTGTGAAGGAGATAAGAAACTAAAGTGAATATCTCAGCAACAGTGAGATAAACACTCTTCTCGAGATCATAGCAACGGTGCAATCTCAAGGGAAGTGGATGAACGCTGAAGGGGTGCAGATCTCTCAAACTCTTCCGATTTTTATTGAAGAACTCGCCAAGAAACTCACTTCCTCCTTACTGAAATTCGTGCTCCTTTGCTGTTCAAAATGACAGGACTTCACCGACAGCTCCAAATTACTGATCCGTGTGAATGAAAGTCCTAGGGCTGTATTTATAGGCTTCAGAAGCTCTGTTTTTAGATAAGAACAAATGGTTTGATCTTATCCTTAGTTGTAACCACTTAACTACGTTCAAATCAGTTGGAGAGGTTGTAGAATCAAGATATTCCAAAATCTTATCGAAAAATAGGTTTCCAGACGGTTAACAAGCAAAAAACAACATTTCTGTGCGTGAGACACCGTCGGTGTCTCGCACCTGGGCCGAGACACGATTAGTGTCTCAACCATGGCCAAGACACACTTTGTGTCTCGACCTTGGCCGAGACACGATTAGTGTATCGGCCATGGCCGAGACACCGTTTGGCGTGTTTTGATTGATTTGCCTCTAATTCTCCAGTCCAATCTTAGAATGACGTAATTTAAAATACGTTGGAAAGCCAGAGTAGAGACCTACAACCTCCCATGAACAAAACACATATGGAGTGATAGAGACACTAGTAACGCTCCATCTTTTGTGGGTGAAACATAACTCCCGATCGAGTCATTTCTTCGTTATTTCGCCGTCTCGTTGATTCGTATGCTATGCCAACTCGCTTCATACGCTTGTTAGTTTTCGTACGATATCAAATAATCCTCCTCGACTTGGATAATTATGTTTATCATCTTTTCTATGACTTGAGCTGCGTGTAAGAACCTATAGGTAATTTTTGACGCCTACAATGAGCCTTGCCAACAAGCGTTCGATGAGATCAAGTCTTATCTCTCGAATTCACATGTTTGGCAGCCTCAGTCTCCGGAAAACCCTTCCTAATTTATGTGTGAACGATAGAGCATTCTCTTAGTGCTCTCTTAGCACAGAATGATGATGCTAACCATGTAGGGCATCTATTACCTAAGTATAACCTTGCAGGGAGCCGAACGGCGATACCCCAAGGTCGAAAAGGAGTGTTTAACCTTAGTGTTTTCAATTTAGAAAATGCGACACTACTTGGTTGGTCAAACCATACAAGTCATCTCCCGGATGAATCCATCTGAGTCTTCATGACACAACCCGGGTCCTTAAATTGGCACCTAGCAAGATGAGCACTCATGTTGTCTCAATACGATCTACACTTCATGTCGCAGAAGTCTGTCAAAGGACAAGAAATTTGCGATCTCATGGCTAGTCATCAGCTCGAGTCGAAGACTGATCTATTCAAAGATATGCCAGATGAAACCCAAAGGTTAATGCAATCTCACAGGAATAAGTTTGGCGATTGTACTTCGACGAAGCATCTCGAGTAGGCACCAGCGGGTCTATCGTCGCAGGAACGAGGGTGGTCTTGGTTTCTCCACAGAACCACGTATTACCTTGAGCTTTCTCTTTAACTGAGCCATGTACCAATAATGTGGCTGAGTATTATGCGCTACTCATCAGACTCGACTTTGCTAAGGAGTTGGGGTGAATCATCTCGAAGCTTACGGTGACTCTCAGCACATCGTCAAACAGATGACAGGGGAATACGAAGTCATAAATGATGACTTAATCTCATGTCATAAAGTGGCTATCAAATTAGCCGAATCATTCAAAAGCTTCCGCATTGAGCACATGCTTCATTCCAAGAACATGCACGCGGATGCCCTGGCATCATTAGCAGCTAACCTAGCTTAACCGCTGGGAACAAGTCAACGCATCACCATCGCAAGCCGACAACTCTTCCTATCGGAGTATGTTCTGGAAATGAATGCAACTCATCAGGCTACGGGTCAACTCGAACCAAGAGATTGGTGTTTCCCAATCATCGACTACATCTTATACGACATACTACCCGAATATGTAAAGGAGTGAGATTCTGTTCGCGGATACACTCCGAGATTCTACTATGACTCAACCACGAAAACATTGTATCGTAGGTCATACGATAGCATGTTACTTTGATGTCTCTTAATGACAGAAGCATAGGAAGCCCTATGGAAATCCCATGATGGTACCTGTAGCGCCCACCAATCCGGACCTAAGCTCTGGGATCGCTTGCGAAGAATGGGCTATTATTGGCTCAGAATAATCAACGATGTTGTCGCCTATGCTAAGTGTTGTCATGCGTGTCAAGTCCATGCCAACTACATTCACAAACCACCCGAAGACCTACATCCGATAGCGACTTCATGGCCATTTGAGACATGGGGGATGGATGTCGTTTGACCGATATCCCCACAATCAGCCAAAAGTCATCGCTTTATCCTTGCGATAAGCGACTATTTCTCTAAGTGGGTCAAAGCCTTTCCCTTAAGAGAAGTCAAGACCGGTGATGTGATCAAGTTCATCAAACATCACATTATCTACCGATACGGTGTTCTAAGACACATCATTCATGACAACGGGTCATAGTTCACTAGTCATGCATTCACTCGGTTCTATGACAAGTTCAGAATACAGAACCTGGCGTCCACTGCTTATAATCCATCAGCAAATAGACTAGCTGAGGCTTTCAACAAGATGATCGTTAAGATCTTAATCAATCTGACATCTAGCAACAAGTGTGATTGGAATAAAAAGCTTGGTGAAAGCTTATGGGCATATCAAACCACGGTTCGTACACCGAGTGGTACCACACCTTATTCACTAGTATACAATTGCGAAGCCATACTACCGCAAGAAATTCAGATTTTGTCCTTACGCGTCACACTCGCAAGGGGGATGACGACTAAACAGAGACATCAGCGACGTCTCGCAGAATTGGAGGCGTTAGATAAAAAGCGGCTCGAAGCTCAACAACACATAGAGTTCAATCAAGCCCGAATATCCAAGGTTTTCGACATGAAAATCAAGCACAGATCTTTCAAGGAGGGAGAATTGGTCCTTGGTGTTCGATGACCTATGATACTCAACTCCAAAAATAATTATAAATTTCAGTCCAAATAGGAAGGACTATTTGTAATAGAGACAGTCTATTCGAATAGACTTACCGCCTCGTCAAACCGAATGGCGATAAGATTATGATACCTATTAACGGTAAATTCCTAAAAAAATACTACTCATAGTCTTCCTTCAAACTACCACAAAACTATCAAGTTAACGGTCACTTCGGATAGTCGTTTCCTTCTAAATTTCCCTCATTAATCCTCTTCAACGGGATGATGGGCCCACACAAAAGTTGTCACGTTAACAGTCACCTCTGACAACTGATTTCCTCTAAATTTTCCCTGTCGATCCTCTCCAATAAGACGACTGGCCCACACAAAAGTTGTCACATTAACAGTCACATCTGATAACTAATTTCCTTCAGATTTTTCCTATCAATCCTTTCCAATAGGACGACGGGTCCACTCCAACTGTCACGTTAATAGTCACTTCTGACAAATCAACTTACCGATCTTCTTCAATAGGATGGTAAGTCCTCCAAGTCGCTCTAATTTTGATAGCCCTATTAACTTACCGATCATCTTCAATAGGATGGTAAGTCCTTCAAGTCGCTCCAATCGCAACAACCCTATTAACTTACTGATCCTCTTCAATAGGATGGTAAGTCCTCCACGTCGCTCCAATCATGACAACCCTATCAACTTATCGATCCTCTTCAATAGGATGGTAAGTCCTCTAAGTCGTTCCAATAGGGATAATCCTATCAACTTACCAATCACCTTCAATAGGATGGTAAGTCCCCAAAGTCGCTCTGATCGCGACAATCCTGTCACGTTAACAATACATCTCTAACAATCTACTTATCAATCATCTTCAATAGGATGGTAAGTCTTCCAAGTCACTCTAATCATGATAACCTTATCAATTTACCAATCCTCTTCAATAGGATGATAAGTCCTCAAGTCGCTCCAATCACGACAACCCTGTCAACTTACCAATCATCTTCAATATGACGGTAAGTCTCTAAAGTCACTCCAATCGCGATAATCTCGTCATGTTAACACTAAATCTCTGACAAATCCCCCACCAATCCTCTTCAATAGGATGGTGGGTCCACAAAACTATCACGTTAACGATTATCTCTGATAGTTAATTTTGTCATTCCCACAAATGACGTTGTCTGATCAGTCGTCACACTCTTACATCCCTAAATAATTTGATCCATTCCGAGCGTTCTAAATTGTAGGTTATCTAAAAATTAATGCAGATAGCTGATCCCTATCAAACAATAATGATGAAAGTTATAACCTGACGACTTCTACATCAATAGCTCGATAATAAAAGTTATAATCGGATGACTTTCATGACAACAGATGAAGGCTACAATCTAAAGATTTTTATGTAGATCGATAAGGGTTACAATTCAATAACCGTCACGACAACCGATGAAAGCTTTGATCAATAGCCTTCACAGCAGGAATTATAATCTGACGATTCCCACATTTCAAGGAGCTAGAGCGAAGATTACAAACTGATGATCTTCACAATGCTCTGACAAAAAAGATTATAAGTCAACAATCTCTTTTGATCCAAACGCAGGGCTCATTGTTGTGTTTTCAGTCTAAACGCAGAGCTCATTGTTGCGTTTTCAGCCCAAAACGTAGGGGTCATCATTACGTTTCAGATCCAAATGCAGCTTTCATTGTTATATTTTTAGCCTAAAACACAGAGTTCGTAACCATGTTCCAGACTCAAAATGCAGAGTTTGTGGCTGCGTTCCAGACTCAAAACGCAGATCTCATTGCTGTGTTTTCAGGCTCAAATGCAGAGCCCAACTCTGCATTCTAGATCCCAGAATGCAGAGTTCGTGCAAAACATGGATTTTGCGTTTGACTCGTTCAAACACGAGCTGAACAGTTTTAAAACCATTTCCCCATGATTTGAGGATCACTCCCCCACTTAGGAGTGAATTAAGGGGGCGATTACACCCCTTAATCCCCTATAAATGGTAAAAAACTCAATTGAGTTCGGGATCTCTAATTGATCCTCTTTCGGCAGCTAAAAAAAGAAGGGATCTTTTTGGATCAATATTTTGGAGATCGGCACAAGGTTTCTTGGTAGAAGAAAGATCTCGGCAATCTTCAGACCCTCGAAGTTGTTCTTGGAGCTTTTATCAACCTTGGCTTACAAACTGATTTTCGGTTAAATTAATTGACTCTTCCATAGAGTTATAACTCGCTCAGAGTTCCTTAACTCGTTAAGAGTTTTAAACTTGCCACGCAAGTTCGTCCAAGACTTCAAGTCAAGAGGCGAAGACAACGTTCCACGAGGTGAAGCATTTGGATCGTCAATGGAAAGCAAACTCGACGCAAGCATTCGAAGGAGGCATTCCATCAACACCAAGAAGAACCCAGTTTTAAACAAAGGGAAGGATCTCCGTTGATCTTTCTCTCTTTTGTAAATCGAAAATCCGATACAATAAGATAATAATTTCTTTTTCTAAGTTTGTTAGAGAGAGAGATTGCATCGAGAGAATTATAATTAATTCCTTTTCTAAGTCTATTAGAGAGAATAATACAAATTCAATTCTCCATTTTTCTTCTTTTAATTTTCCCACCAAACATAAATATTAATAGAACAATCGATGATAGTAGCCTACTATGCGATGTGCTACTATTCTAATCAGTCGTCACACTCATACGTCACTGAACGATCTGATTACTCCAACACCGTCATTCTCGCAAATGATGTTGTACATTAATAATGGCCTACCAAGCGATATGCCCTATCGACTGCCCATTCCCAAGTAACGACCTACCAAGCAATGAGTCGTTATTCGGACCCTCGAGCGATCACTTATATAAAAGATCACTCATTTTTTAGGATAAGTTGTTATATTTAAATGACATGGCCTAACCTAATTACAGCTTAATAGTTGTAACTAACCCAACCCGACGCCTCGAACGGTTAAGAGTAGAGAAGAAATTTTAGCATTAAGTCTAAAAGAAACTTCTCAACAACTCATCATACTAAGGGGAATAGTATGACTAGCCTGATTCAAATGATAATCGGTAAAGAAAAATCAAACTCGTTGATAGCTGAGGGTTTGCTAAAAATTCTAAGTGTTGGTCAACAGAGGAAACAAGAGCGGGAAAAATACACAAGTTATTGAGAAGCCATAATTAGATAACAAAAGCATAATTTTATTTATAATGGAAATTTTGAGACAACATATTCAAACAAAGTTAAAAATATCTCAAAACCAACCCAACCTCGCGAGCCTAGTCCCCACGGCCAGCAGAGCCCAACAAGCTGAAGGACGTGAGTTCAGCCTTAACAACGGCTAGCTCCTTCGCTCGGTCCACTTGGACCTGGCGCTCCGCTTCCTTCCGGATCTTAGCCTTAAAAGGTGCAGCAATAGCTATTTCTTCTCGATACAGTACGTGGAGAGCTTGTATTTCTTTTGTAACAACGCAGTGAACGTTCACGCTCTCAAGCTGGAGGTCCTTCTAGGTCGACTCTTCCTCGGTGAGTTTGACCTTCTGCTGAGCGATAGTAGAGATGGAAGCATCTATCGTGACCTGTAACTGGCGTTGCTGCCCGAGCAGATCCGCGATGAGGGCCTCCTTCTCCAATATACTCTTCTCTCGAGCTTCACGCTCATGCATCCTTTTAATCCGAGCTTGGGTTATAAGTCGTTCCACCTCGTTACACGAATCGAAGGACACCAAACCCTCCAAGCAATGCACAAACTCCTCCATGTGAATGAGTCGTCGTTCACAAAGCACAGCAAGTTGACGACTGCCTTTCCATTGAATCGCCTTCAAGCTATCTGCTATGAAGGCATCAAACTCCATGAAGGTCCCCTACCTAATGCTAATGATGTAGATTGCTTGTTTCATATCATTCTCTAACCATTGGATGAGACCCTGCAAGGATTCGGAGTCCGGAGAAGCAGATTTCTGACCGAGGGCAATCATAGCAATAGGTTGGACCCCCATCCACCCCCTATGTTTGTTGGGTCCAAGAAACCAGGCTTAGGTTGAGGCTGTGAGGGGAATTGCGAAGCAAACGCGGGAGTAGGCTCTTCTTCTTCATCATCAGAGATTGTGATGGCTTCGGGTTTGATAGGCTCCAATCTTGCCGGTCTCCTCTTGCGGGAGATCTCTTCATATTGATATGCTTCCTCTACACAGAGGGGTTTCTTTCTAGACTATCTCAGAATGCGGGGCCCAGCAGTTAGCTCCCCTTCTCGAGCTACGAAATACAACAGAAAGGAGTTAGAAATTTTAACTCAAAAGGTCAAAAATTTCTAAGTCTTAAAAATAGGTGGGCCGCACAATGCAAGCGAGCCCTATCATGCAAGCGAGTTGACAAGACTCACCTACCAAGCTGAGCTCGCTTGAAGAAAGCTTTCCTGACGAAGGCCAAAAGCTTGCCTAACAAGTGGAGCTCGCCAGTTAAGCGGAGCTCACCCGACGAAAGCCGGAGCTTGCCTATCAAGCAAAGCTCACCTAAGAAGCAGATCTCACCTGACAAGCAAGCTTGCCTGAATAGTAGAACTCCTCCAGAGTTGATGAAGTTCACCACAGAAGATGAACAAAATGATGTTCATCTTCCCAATCTTGTTCGTTTATGCATTCATTTCACACCCACAATCCTTAACTTACCCTGGTAAGTTCGAGGTACATTGGGGGTGGCCGCGGTAGCAGCAGTAATGTCAGTGACAGCTGAGGAGGAAGACAATTCCTTCTTCCCCCTAGAAGCGGTGGCTAGCACTCTTGGGCCCATTTTAAACTTGAGAAGAAATGAGGGGGAATGAGGATGGAGTTCAGGTTTCCTTTGAGAACTCGAGCGAAAGTTTTTCGAAAGCACAGTAACCTCCCGATGAGGGAGACGAATGCTTTATATAGGCAAAATCTCGACGGTTAAGATTCACCAGCTCAGTTGAAACGAGCAGCTCGGATCACATGCGACGGTACAGATTCAACAGTTCAAATCGAACAGCCACGATTGAGTTACAAATGGTGGGACGTTCATGATTCTAGCAGACACTATCTCTCGTCGAATCGACGAGATCAAGAGCACCACCGATTCCACTATCAGGTCAAGTGCATGAAGACGAGACGTCCCTTTAGCTGGCGAGCGCAAGAGCCCACCCATGAATACGTGGCTGGCGCACACAGAATTAGGCCTCGCCTGCAACCATCCAGCTTGCCTGATAATGTCTAGAGGTCGCCCGCACAGACATGGTCCTCGCCCACAGCCATCCAGCTCGCCTGCAAGCACGAAACTCACCTGGCGACATCTAGAGCTTACCCGCACAGACTTGGTCCTCACCCGCAGCTATCCAACTTGCCTGGCAACGTCTAGAGATCACTCGCACATCTGGAGCTTTCCTGCCAAATGGCTTGAGCTCGCCTGAAGGCTTGAGCTCGCCTACACTTCATGGAGCTTGTCCAAAGGGCTCAACTCAACCAAGAGGCTCAAATTCGTCCAAACTAATGAACTGTGATCCTCTTCATTCAAAGTGTTTCAAACCACATTCAACCTGGTTTAGGTCTGAAAACTTTGAAGGGGGTTTTGTAGGCAATAAAAATTATCTTTATACAAGAGAACTCAAATCTCGCCTGTTTGAGTTCGCCTACGTGCTCAAAGCAAGAAAAGCTCACCTACATTCAGGAGGCTAAGCAAAGATCACTTGTTTTCTTGGCTGGCTAGCCCAAGTCAAGCTCGTCTGCATTCAAAAGGCCAAGCAGAGCTCGCCTGTTTGCTTGAGTTGCCAGCGCAAGTCAAGCTCGCTTGTATTCAGGAGGCCAAGCAAAGCTCGCCTGTTTACTTGGCTTGCCAACCCAAGTCAAGCTCGCCTACATTCAAGAGGCCAAGCAGAGCTCGCCTGCAAGCTTGACTCACCAACGCTTTGTTCGCATGCATGAACCAAAGTTCACCAACATGGCTTGCCTCACTCGCATGAGTCAAGCTCGCCTAATTTCTTGAATCGCCCGCACGAGTTGAGCTCGCCTGATTGCTTGACTCGCCCGCACGAGTCAAGCTTGTCTAATTTCTCAACTTGCCAGCACGAGTTGAGCTCGCCTGAAAGCTACGCTTGCCTGCTTGAGTCAAGCTCATTTGCAGGGAGTTCACCAGCTCGAACCAAAGCTCGCCTACAGACTCAAGCTCGCCTAATGCTTGAGGGGTCCGCTAGTCGATCCTGCTTGTTTGCTAAGCTCGCCTACAAGCTCGCCTGAGCATTCAGACACCACTCAAACTCGCTTGTAAGTCTGCCAGGCTCGCCTGAGCAGTGCAAGTGGCTGCTTGCCTGTGGGAGTGGGCCTACCCACGTCCCACATCTTGAGTGATGAAAGCATGACTCTCATCACCTGTAGTGGTCACATCCCATAGCTATAGGGAAAGGTATGGTGCTCCTCACCTATGAGCGGTCACATCCCACAAGTCAAGGGATTGACCATACCTTTCCTTGCCTATTTATAAACCACCTTTGGCAACTTGAAGGGGGCTTCAGGAGGCTTTTTGGGAGATTTTGGAAGCTTGGCATTTCTAAGACTCTTCAATCAAAATTCTTTTTGCTGCTGGTCTTGTGGGCTTGAGAGGCTGGGCATCTTGAGAGCTTGGTTGGACATTCTTAAGCAAAAGCTTGGATTATTGAAGTAGACTCAATCTGAACTCTTAGATTTGGGACTATTGGCTCTTTGCAAACTCTTGCATATTAGCCTTCTCTAAGCATTTGGCCTTGATACTCATCAAGCTCGGGTAATCGACTCAATCACACAAAAGCTTCTACTGCGTACTGAAGCTCAACCGTAGTTTCGATCGGATCGTCCAAGGGAAGCAAACTCGACGCAAGCATTCGAGTGAGGCGTCCTATTACTACCAAAGACCCCACGTTAAATAAGAAGAGCATTCTCTTCGCTTCTGTTGTAATTTGATTTCTTGATTTGTAATAAGCCATTCTTATTAATACAAATCTCCTCCTTCCAGGAATCAATTTTTACTCCCCTACAACTCCTATCTAATCTACTTTCCCAATCTTCTATACCCGATCCTTCTCTATTTAATTTTCAGATTTTTTTTCGATCGTTTTTCTTTCTTTTTTCCTTTTTTATCTCTGCTCCCTTTTTTTCTTATCCTTTTTTTTCTTTGCTGAACATTCTTTTTCTTTTTTATGTTTTTAATTTTCCAATCAAAAGAAATTTTCTTTCAATTTTTTTACACTAATTTTTATATCATTTTTGTGATTATTCTACATTAGGAAAAAGATTTATTGGTTTTATTTCAAAAAATTAACTTGAAAAATATTTATCTTCATGGAAAATTTTTTCTCTAGATTTTAAATTAAAATATTTCTTCATTTTATTTGATCCATAGCATATTTTGTTATGAAACATATTTGTAATTATTGCATAATGAAATTATATATTTTTTTGGAATTATATTTAATTCTTTATTTTTTTTGAAGTGACTTCAACAAAATTCACCTCTGATAAAAAAGGCTTTCGAAAATTCTTTAACTTTTTTTAAAAAAAGGATTGAAAAAGAAAAAGAATATTTGGCTGAGAAAAAAAAAGGAAAAGAAAAAAGGGAGCGGAGAAAAAAAGGAAAAAAAGAAAGAAAAGAGAGTGGAAAAAAATCTGAAAAATAAATTGAGAAGGACCGGATATAGAAGATTGGGAAAGTATATTAGATAGGAGTAAAAATAGGAGATATGTTAGGCTAATTGATTTCCATAATTATAGTTAAGAAAAATTAATTTCATCTTAACCATTGAAATAAAATCAATGGACTAAAATGAAAGTAGTGGCATCTTCGCTACTTTTTTGTAGTGGAGATGATCGAAATCCTTTATTCCTAGCACTAACTCAGTAACGCATCATAAACCACAATTTGTTTATTTGAAGTTGAAATACATTTGTTAATCTCTTGCTAAGTTTGCATCTTTTTGCGAGGGGAACATGGATAATTTTCTTGGGAGAAAAGCTAACTTGTATAAAATAATTATGTACCTTTGCGATAAGTAAATAGATAAAGGAATTGTGAAAACGGCGAAGGAATTGTGAAACGTGAAGAATAACCCAAAACAGACTCTACCACACACTGGTGTGGTGTCTGCCATGGGTGTGGTAGAATCTGTTCTGCACCACACCCTCTGCCACACCCATGGTGCAGGGTGTGGCAGAATCTGTTCTGCACCACACCCTCTGTCACACCCATGGTGCAGGGTGTAGCAGACTCGTTTTTAGAATCCTCCTTTGTTTGGGAATCCTCCTTTGTTTGGGATTGTGTTTTATTATAAATATGACCACGTTTTTTAGGGTTTAAAAAAGGAGAGAAAAGGAGAGAATTAGTATTGTTTTGAGCACTTTGAGAGGGAGATATTGTGAGGGAGTTGAGAGCTTTGGTTAGGGTTATATTTGAGTGATTTTGTGAGTTGTAACCCGTTGTATTTCTTCTCCATATAGTGAAATCTCCTCATCCTCTCCCCGTGGACGTAGGCAATTGCCGAACCACGTATATCTCTGTGTTTGGTTTGATTTGTCATAATTGGCTTGGTTTGTGCAAGTGTGTGGCTTTCATCTTCCGTGATCTCAAGTTCGTTGTGTGTGCGTGCAACGCTTCTGCATAGGTGCGCGACAAGTGGTATCAGAGCTTAGATTTCAGATCTGGGTTTTGGATTAGGTGGAGGAAGATTCAGTTGGAAGCCTGGTTCTTGGAGTTCTAGGCTTTGGTGGAGTTAGGGTTTGAAGTTACCGTTGAAGATCTCACTTTCCTCGTGTGGTTAGGAGTTCTATTTGGAATCCAATCTAGGGTTCAGTTGGATAATTTCTTATTCTTTTCAAAGTTTGGATTTTTCTCTACAATTTGGAATTTGTGATTATGGGTGAAGAAGTTGGTGAAAGCAGCAAGATGACAGGCACAGTTCAAGTAGGTTTTCAGAACACTAAGATTAGTGTAGTGAAATATGACGGCAAGATCAATTTTGGTTTGTGGATGAGCGACGTACAGGATGCGCTCAATGCTCAAAATCTGGAGGAGACCATCATGGTCGACGTGAGGCCACCTAACTATGAAGAGGCGATATGGGAAAAGATGAATCGAAATGCTTGCGGGGTGATCAGGTCTTGTTTGGAACAGGAGCTGAAATACGATGTGATTGGGGTGACGTCTGCGATGAAGATGTGGGAAATTATCAACAACAAGTATCTCACGAAGAGTGTTGAGAACAGGTTACACTTGCTGCGAAGATTATTCAGATTCCAGATGTCCCGAGACACCTCACTTGCGACTCATGTGAACAACTATACTAAGTTGTTATCGGACTTGGCGAACGTGGATGAGAAGATCACAGATGAGTACAAGGCTATTATTCTTTGGGGCTCCTTACCGGATGAGGAGTATGATACCTTCGTGCTTACGTTGCTGAACGGGAGATCTTCTATCACTTATAGTGAAGTGACTAACGCACTGACAAACTACGATTTGAGGAGGAAGGATAATGAGACTTCCCGCGCTAGTACTTCAGGAGAGGCCTTGTCGATGAGAGGTAGAAGCTCATATCAGAAAGGTGGAAATAGAGGGAGGTCAAAGTCAAGAGGTCGTCACCAGCTTGGAAAGAACCAATGTGCATTCTGCAAGGAACAGGGACATTGGAAGAAAGATTGCCCGAAAGTCAAAGAAAATGAGAATAGCAAGAATAAGGGCCCGAAGGCCAATGAGGTGAATATTGCTAGCGGCAATGATTCTGATGATTCGAGCTTTTCTCTTTTGATTACTCCAGAGGTGAACCACTTGGATGCATCAGAGTGGATGCTTGATTCTGGCGCTACTTATCATGTGACTCCTAGGCGAGATTGGTTCTCATCATTTGAGAGACTCGATGGGGGTGTTGTGGTCATGGAAAATGATCAATCCTGTGGCGTTCGTGGGATAGGTACTGTGAGGATTCGGATGCACGATGGAGTAGTCCGTGAGTTGAAGGAGGTGAGATTCGTTCCTCAACTTAAGAAGAATCTTATCTCAGTTGGGGCTTTGGAGGCGAAGGGATTCAGGGTGACCTTTGAGGATGCTGTAGCGAAGGTTACTAAGGGATCTTTGGTGGTGATGAAGGGAGTCCGCAATCATAATCTATACTAGCTGAAGGGAAGCACCGAGATTGGCCAGGTTGCTTCGGCGATTTCAGAGGCGGACATGAGCAGACTTTCGCATTACAGGCTAGGCCATACAGGTGAAAAGTCATTGCAGGCATTGTGCAAGCAATGGCTTTTGAAGGGAGCCAAGAGTGGTAAAGTGGAATTCTGTGAGCACTGTGTACTTGGCAAGAAGACAAAGGTGAAGTTCGGGACGGCCATTCATAGGACGAAGGGCATCTTGGACTATGTGCACATAGATGTTTGGGGTCCCATCAAGACGGCATCACTTGGTGGTCGACATTGGTTCGTCACGTTCGTTGATGACTATTCTAGGCGATGTTGGGTGTACACCATGAAGCATAAGAGTGAAGTCCTAGATTTGTTTGTGGAGTGGAAGAAGAGGCTGGAACTGCAGACTGGGAGAAAGATCAAGACATTGCGATCCGACAACGGCGGCGAGTATACTTCAGACCCCTTTCAGCAGCTATGTCGAGACGAGGGCATAGAGAGGCACTTCACAGTTAGTCATACACCGCAGCAGAATGGGGTGGCGGAGAGGTTAAATCGGTCTTTGCTGGAGAAGATTCGATGTTTATTGGCGCATAGTGGTTTGGAGAAGGTCTTTTGGGCTGAGGTACTTTCTTATGCGAGCCACCTCATTAATAGGCTGCCTTCATCTGCGATTGAGGGGAAGACCCCTATGGAGATGTGGTCGGAAGAGACAGCACATGACTATGACCAGCTCAAGGTATTTGGTTGCCCTGCATATTATCATGTTAGAACTGATAAGTTGGAACCTGAGCTAGGAAGGCCATATTTGTAGGATTCAAGCGTGGTGTCAAGGGATACAAGCTTTGAGATCCAGTTGATAAGAAGATTGTGCTGAGTAGGGACGTCACATTCGATGAGGCTTCTATCTTGAAGCTTCCCAGCTCTCATCAGGTGGAGAGCGACCCGATAGAGGAGATTTCGCAGGTGGTGGAGATTGATGCAGCTCCACAGGGTCCAGATAGTGCAGTATCCATTAGAGTGCCGACTGAGGTGACGCCAGGCGAGCACGACGGTGATGCGGAGGATATGGGTACTCATGAGCAGGATCAGGGACCGACGGCTTAGGTTCAGGATTCTATTGCGGTTCGGAGACAGAGGAGAGACATATGGGTGCCAGCACGGTATGCCGACTCAGTTGCATATGCACTTCCGGTGGAGAGTATCGATGAGATGGTGCCTACTACTTTCAGAGAGGCCGAGAAGAGTTCGGAGGCTGATTCGTGGCAGGTGGCTATGCAGGAGGAGATGGAGTCTCTTCACAAGAACGATACATGGGAGCTTGTTGAGCTTCCAAAGGGGCGGAAGGCGATTGGGTGCAAATGGGTGTACACGAAGAAGGAGGGCATTGAGGGCACTCCAGTGAGGTTCAAGGCTAGGTTGGTTGCGAAGGGCTATGCACAGGAGGAAGGTATTGACTACAATGAGGTTTTCTCTCCTGTGGTGAAGCATTCGTCGATTCGGATTTTGCTAGCTTTGGTGGCACAGTATGGTTTGGAGTTAGATCAGCTGGATGTGAAGACAACATTTCTTCATGGTGATCTTGATGAAGAAATATATATGACTCAGCCATTGGGATTCCGAGCTGCAGTGAAAGATAAGTTGGTTTGCAGGCTAAAGAAATCGCTATACGGTTTGAAGCAGTCTCCTCGACAGTGGTATAGGCGATTCGATGGTTTTATGCTTGGTCATTCGTACACTCGGAGCCAGTTTGATCCTTTCGTGTATTTTCGCAAGTTGAGAGGAGGTGCGTACATTTATTTGTTGCTTTATGTCGATGACATGTTGGTTGCTTCTAGTTCCAGGTCAACTATAGATGATTTGAAAGTTCAGCTTTCAAATGAGTTTGAGATGAAGGACTTGGGCGAGGCAAAGTGCATTTTAGGGATGGAGATCGGCAGAGACAAGAAGAAGGGCAAAATTTGTTTGACACAGGTGGCTTATTTGAAGAAGGTTCTACAGCGATTCCATGTTAGCATGGATACGAAGCCAGTTGGTGTACCGTTGGGAGCCCACTTAAAGCTTTCAGCTGGCCTTTTACCGAAGTCAGTTGAAGACCGTGAGTTGATGTCGAATACTCCATATGCGAGCGCAGTTGGGAGCTTAATGTACGCGATGGTATGTACGAGGCCAGATTTGTCACAGGCGGTGAGCATGGTGTCGAGATACATGCACGATCCAGGAGTAGGTCATTGGGATGCCGTGAGATGGATTTTGAGGTACATTAAAGGTACGCTCAATGTTGGTTTGGTTTATGAGCGGGACACTACAGGTGGGCAGCTATGCATTGGCTATGTTGATTCGGATTATACCGGGGATTTGGATAAGCGTCGGTCTACTACGGGATATGTGTTTACTTTGACCCGTGCGCCGGTGTATTGGAGATGCACCATACAGTCTACGGTGGCTTTGTCTACGACGGAGGCAGAGTATATGGCGGTTACGGAGGCTGTGAAGGAGGCTATTTGGCTTTGAGACTTTTGGAGGAACTTGGTATATCGCAGCGGTCCGTCACCATTCATTGTGATAGCATGAGTGCTATCTATTTGGCGAAGAATCAGGTTTTTCATGCGAGGACGAAGCACATTGATGTTCGTTATCACTTCGTTCGGGATGTTCTTGAAGATGGCGATGTGGAGATTGTGAAAGTCCGCATAAAGGATAATCCGGCGGATATGCTCACTAAGGTGGTTCCGAGCAACAAGTTTGATCATTGTCGAAACTTGTTGCATATTCGTGATTGTTGAGGCCGTTGACGGCCATTTGGATGAACTACGGGCGGCTTGATCCCTTGGGAGAGGGGGTACGTAGGTAACCACATTGGTGCAGCCGAGTTTAGAGAGACGACACATTGGTGCTCATATTGGTGTCGGCTCAGTGTTGGGAACACTTCGCCGAGGTGGAGAATTGTGAAAACGGCGAAGGAATTGTGAAAAACGTGAAGAATAACCCAAAACAGACTCTACCACACCCTGGTGTGGTGTCTGCCATGGGTGTGGTAGAATCTGTTCTGCACCACACCCTCTGCCACACCCATGGTGCAGGGTGTGGCAGAATCTGTCCTGCACCACACCCTCTGTCACACCCATGGTGCAGGGTGTGGCAGACTCGTTTTTAGAATCCTCCTTTGTTTGGGAATCCTCCTTTGTTTGAGATTGTGTTTTATTATAAATAGGACCACGTTTTTTAGGGTTTAAAAAAAGGAGAGAATTAGTATTGTTTTGAGCACTTTGAGAGGGAGATATTGTGAGGGAGTTGAGAGCTTTGGTTAGGGTTATATTTGAGTGATTTTGTGAGTTGTAACCCGTTGTATTTCTCCTCCATATAGTGAAATCTCCTCATCCTCTCCCCGTGGACGTAGGCAATTGTCGAACCACGTATATCTCTGTGTTTGGTTTGATTTGTCGTAATTGGCTTGGTTTGTGCAAGTGTGTGGCTTTCTTCTTCCGTGATCTCAAGTTCGTTGTGTGTGCGTGTAACGCTTCCGCATAGGCGCGCGACAGGAATAACAATAATATAAGCTGGATATTTTCGCTAATATTATTTGAAATCACATGCTCTCATGAACTGGCGCCTTAATTTTTATATCAATATATATTTTCTTAGCAAGTTTCATTGTCTAGAATTGTGGAATTTCTACAAGGTCTCTCCGTTTTTTTTTTTCTTCTCACCTTGTATTTCTGATATCATTCTACTACTACTAATAATAATAATAACTTTGAATTTAGGAAGCTCGGACTTTATTACATGCAATTGTGAATCTGACCAAGAAATCATTGTAGAACAGGGTCTGATTGCCAGCTTTACTTCTTCTTATTCTTTTGGTTCTTTGAAAAAAAAAAAGATTTAATTGAATACGACAAGTAATTGAGGGGTAACAAAAAAAATTCTACAGTGTCAAGTTGCCAAAGTTTTTCTTTTCTTGTCTGCAGACAGGCTTTTTGAACTAAAAAATCGTTAGATTCTCTCCGTTTTGTTTATGCCTTGGATTTCTTGCTTTGTCACTTTTCTCACCGGCCTTGTTTACTAGAGAACAGTTTCCAAAAAGAAAAGTGTTTTGGTATGATTTATATCCTAGTATTTATCCAATGAGTAACAAATTAAGAAAAAAAAAGGAAAATAAAATGTGAGAGAGTCCTACGGATTGTTTGTTAGCATGTTAATTGGAGCAGTTGCATGTAATCAGATCATTTCGTTCCATTTTAAGTGTTTATGTCATTGCAATTAGGTAGTTTGAAACAACAAAAGGGCATATATACACAAGGGAAAATACAATGAGAAAACTGAATTTTTTTTTTGAAAAGTCGGTGGTTTTTCGCTGGTGATCATGCCTTTTTGGTCAATGCCCACCCGGCACTCAATTTTTTTTTTTTTTACTTTGTATACTTTGTTCAGGTAGCTCTTTCATTAACAAAAAACAAAAAGCCTATAATGTAATACTTCTTTAGGTCTATTTCGAATCCCAACATAAGAGGACATTAGAGCCGGTGGAGCACCATGAGTACCCCAAGAAACGTGACAAAGAAATTCATGAACCTACACATATTCGAGTTAATGGTGGGTTATCATACGAAATAATTAATGATATTTAGTACTAGGTTGTCACCCACAAGGACATGATGCCCCCAAACAAAGAGGTCCCAGCTCATTCTAAATATGTATATTAGTTAAATAAAACTTAATTTAATTAACATTGATTAAGCCTATGTTTAAATAATTTTTTGGTCTCAGAGCTCAAGGACATGCAAAGTTTAGCTCCTAGCTAGTGTACCAAAATGAGCGCCGGCAAGCTCTTCACTCCTGTTTGAATGCGGCACCTTGTCCTGTGATCGATGCTTAACTCACTGGCCGATCATCCACTTTGGAAAAAATAAAATAAAACTTTCTTTTTAATTAGATTTGAATATGCCTGTGGGTTTAAATTTTGATTGCCTGAAATATGTGCTTTGTGCCCATCCGCCAGATTTGAATTTAGTTATTTATGACTCGGATACATCGAAAAGAGATTTTAAAAAGTTCTCTTGAACCTTTTAATGAACAATGTATCTAAATTCTATGTTGTGGCTTTAGATTTTGACGATGAATAAAGAAAAGAAAGTACTTCTCCTTCTTTAGGTCACCGTAATATGCGGTGAAGCTTTGACTATATTTTCTAGATCTGAACACTGGTCTGAAGGGAGCATTTTGCGAGTTGAAATATGTGTTATGTGTCAAGAAAGATTTGAATTTGATTACGATTCAGATACTACGGTAAGAATTATTATAAAATATTTTTAGTCCCAATAATATTTATGCCACAAAATCATCTGTGTAGGATATTTAATCTTATTAGTTCAGATGCCCATCCATTGCACATGGTTAGGTATCATAGGTCTTAGTTTTTTATTAAAAAACTTTACTATTAAAGTTATATATAACTTAGACTGTACATAAATAGCTACACAGTTTTCTTCTCATGACAATAAAATCAACACTAACAAAATCAAAACAATAAAAAAAAACAACAAACAACTATCTTGACCCTAATTTTATTTTGCATCTCTCACATGCTTCTTCATTGACCTGAAAAGTACTATTATGTTAGTAATATGAAAGAAAAATATGCAGCTTTAACGGACAATATAAATAGAGAAAAGAAGCTTAGAGAATTTGGAAGGACATTGTATATTGAGGAATAAATAAATTTATTAAAAAATTAATAAGACAGATGTTTACTAATTGGTTGGGGAGAAGACTAACAGTCAACTATTTACAGATTATAATTTCATGAATAAATACCAAAATTAAATTTTGAATAAAAAACTAAAATTTACATTTAATCATCCATATCCTTAACCTATCATTTCTTCTCTATAAGCTTACAGTCTCTCTCTAAACGTTTTCCTCTATTTGAAGTTTTTAATTAAAAAAAAAGCTTCTCTTCATTACAATAAGATGCCAAATTACTAATTAAAACAAAGAGCTCGAGCTTACTTCCTGAACAAAACATTATCTAGAGCTTAGTGTATTTTCCAAGGAATTTTCTAATTGGATGGTTAATATGACACTTCTAAAATTGCTTAATTATTAAAAAAATTACAATTTCAAAGAAAAAGTAAAAAATTATAAATTTGGTTTTTCGTACAAAGAAATTACTTCCTGACCAAAGTGTTATCTAAAGATTAGTGCGTTCTCAAAAGAATTCTCCAATTGGATGGTTGATATAACACTTCTGAAACCTTCAAAATTTAAGGGGTATTTATGCAAATAACCCATTTAAATAGAAAAGATTATGTTTTTAAACCTTTAAAATTTACCATCAACTAATAGTTTAGATGAGATGATATTAAACTTAACTAAAGATAATCTTTCTAAATTTTAACTTTATTATCATCATTCAAAATTTCCATCAACTAATAATTGGATTATGTGATAAACTTAGGTTAACTATAGATAATCTTACTAAATTTTAATTTGGAGCTAAAATTTTGGCCATTTTGTTGATAATTTTTATATTGCAATTAAATTATATTATCAATATTGGCGTTTAATTGCTTTGAGGGATTTTTTTTCTCAATATTGACGATTTATGGGTAGTTTTGCAAATACTAAGATTTAGATGGTATTTTTGCAAATATCCATGATATTAAGGGGGAAATAGAAAAGGTTATGTTTCTAAACCTTCAAAATTTTTAATCAACTAATAGTTGAACGAGATGATAAACTTAGTTTAGCTAAAGATAATCTAAAATTTAACTTTATCATCATCATTCAAAATTTTCATCGACTAATAAATTAGATCAGATGATAAATTTAGTTTAACTAAAAATAATCTTTCTAAGTTTTAACTTTCTATATCTCATCATCATGATAGGATAACAATGTAATATCCAAAAGAGTCAAGGCTACTATTAAACATGGAAAGTTTTCCCAAACTCTCACTTTTATAAGGAAAATATGATATGATATTTTATTTTATTTTTACAGAAAAAACAGGGGATGCTTCCTGTTCATTAAAATAAGATTAAAATGTTATAGTTAAAGTATGATATGATATGATTCTTAATGGGCTGTTGATCTTATATTGCTCGGGCATCGCTAATTGCATGTGCGCTGGATCCAACAGTTGTGATTTGAACGCGTCGATTCCCTTTGCATTCACATGGATTGTATTTTTCTATGTTTTTTTGCTTAAAATAATTAAGCTTTTCTTTTCTATTATATAAGTATGACTAAAGCTTCAAAAAGGTGTGGGCTAAAGTTTTTGGTCCCCACAATCTTTAAGAGTCCTGTTGTTCGAATAGAATGTATCCAATGAGCTCGGTTGATGACATGAAATATGCATTAAATGAGTATCAATTCTTATATTATCGAACTTCCGTAATTTGTATTCTGATAAAAGAATTGACATTCTTAGGTGCATTTTTAATATTATGAACTGGATCGATGTGAAAGTTTCTTGTTTAATACAGTCTTTAAGAGTAATCATAGATTTACTAAAGTTAGACGAAATCTGGGCTCTGCCATTCTCTATTTGACTATTTCCTTCTTCTCACCAGAGTTTTTCCCCCAATGGTCCTTGAGGTTTTGGGTTTGAGCCCGTTTCATAATTGTTTAGAAAAGCCCAATCTACAGAAATAGGTCGTAATTCCTAGCATCACAAACTCTATAGTTGCAAGAAAAAGTTAAAGGCTAGTATACAGGCGCTAAGGCCTGAAAAGCCCATAGGATCCCTAGCTGTTTTGACCTATAAACCATAACATTAATTTTTGTTTTATGTATTTTGATCAATTTTTGTTTTTCTTATTCGAGTTTCAATAGGAAATTTTCATTAAAAAATTAATATTTGAAATTTCATTTCCAAAAAGCTAGCTAAATCCCAGAATAAGTCCGGGTCTTAAGCAATTAAGGGCCAACAACTAAGGTAATCCATCGCAGGGCCTGGCCTAGGCTCTATAGTAGATCTGTTATCAGTCAGGATTGGACTCACAGTTAATTGGGCTTATCATACATTAAACTCGAAATCCTTGAATCTTGCCCAATTTCTGGTGATCTGGCCCAATTTCAAATACTCAAGTTGGATTATTCACAAATATTACCATATTTGCACGAGCATAATCCACGTGATCCAAATAATAAGAGTTTAAAGAAAGTACGCATATTTTTCATGTATCCAAAAAATTATTATTACATTCTTCACATATAAGAGAAATAAAACTGAGCTTAAAATTCATATAATATTTTTATTAATCATTAATGGGAAAAAATCAATTCTATTTTTTTATAACTTTTTTAGTTTCT
Source organism: Asparagus kiusianus (assembly GCA_022839385.1). Taxonomy (NCBI): domain Eukaryota; kingdom Viridiplantae; phylum Streptophyta; class Magnoliopsida; order Asparagales; family Asparagaceae; genus Asparagus; species Asparagus kiusianus. Next base: position 1,251,854 of record BQKN01065843.1, on the reverse strand, counting down.
AGGCTATGACATTATGATATATTAATTTTAGATTGAAGCAAAAAAATATTATGCATAAAAAAATCACCAAATCTTTAAAAATGTATCAACATAATCAAGAAAGGTATATTTTTTTAGTTCATAGAACATATTTTTTATTTTTTATTACATATTTTATACATGTTAAATAAAACTCTTTTTAAGATATATCACTATGTAGCTTACATTTTGTTGCACTAGTATGCAATATGTGCATTGCGTACGTCATAGCTATAAATATACGAATATCATTATTATTTTTTTGTTATAGCATGTTATAGTATATCATATACAAATAAACGTGATGTATGTTATTGTATACTAGTGTACGATGGGTTGCTTAAACATATTTATTTTATGTAATGAATTTTTTTGGACAGAAAAATGAGGAAAAAAGATAAATATTTTTAATATTAAATAATGTTAAATTTACATATAGTTAATTTTAAGTTTTAATAAGAAATACTTAAAACATTATAATATCATAGTACAATATTATTTTTATTAATAATTCTATCTAAATATTATAATATCATATTTACAGAATATTTGTACAAATGAACAGCTAGCGATAATTATTTAGTATCATATCAAAAATATTTTAAATATATTTTTTATAAAAGGAAAATAATATTTTTACTATAATACGAATATTATTATTATATACTAATATATTCTAATTAATATATACATGATTTTTAATATAAAATTTAATATTATAATATAATTTTCTAAATATTAATCTTACTGGGGTAGTTTCAATGCTTGGCCTTTTTGCATATTTTCCGTTACATTTATATGATTACGTTATTATTCTTAAATTATACTCGATAGTTAGTAATAACAAAAGGAAATAAGAGCAAAGAATTGTGTTTTGCTCAATATTTCCGACAATGCAAGATGTTTCACTTTTGTTATCATATTGAATTTACACCATAACAATCATTTCAACATTTGAACTACGACAAGTTACTACTCGTGTTGTCCTATTATAGTACAAACATTCTCATTTTAAACTTAAGCTTCCCAACATAATCACTAGAGAGACCAAACATAATCTCTCTAATCAAAACCAATCTTTTGTAGAAAGAAAGATATGATGAAGCCCCAAAACAGCAATGCTCGAAGAATCCTAGTTCATCTCCGATCTAAATACCTTCAAGCACATTGTAGTATCTAAACTACTTGACTTTCTAGTAATTGATGGGTCTAAACTGCAATTACCTGAAATAAGCAAAAAAAAATAAAAAATAAAAAAATTTGTGAATACTCGAGAGTACATGTGTATGGGTATCAATGGTTGAACTTATAATTTCTATCAACAATGTGTTGAATAACATCAATTAATAAGTAAGTTTTTACCTCACACCATGCGTGAAACTTACTGATAGCAAAAAATTATTCTTAGTTGAACTGACGAAAAAAACATGTGATCAGCAGCAGAAGGCTACACTGCTCGGTGTGGTCTCCTACGAAGCATAGATAAAGGGATTCTCTCCTTATGGTTGCCCTGTAGCCATTTCATAGATTCGGATTTAGCGTTATCCGATTCGAAAATAAAAAACTTGATTGACCACCAAAGTACCATGTAGCTCTCTGCCTCTCTTATTTTGGTGAATGAGTGACTTTCTTTTTAGTTGAACTTAGGATGGGATGTCATTTAAGTATTGATCTAGTCAGGGCCGTCTCAAGCATTTTTGAGGCTCTAGACAGAGAAAAATATTTAGGGCCTTAACATTAAAAATTTTAAATATTAGTTTGTAAAAAATAAATTTTATATAAAATTTAATTTTCTAACTTTTTGAGATACAAAATTACTAATTAAATTTTATATTCAAGCTTTAATATTCAATTGATAAAATTGTCAAATTATTTAATCTCTTGAGACATTGTTGAACGTAAATAAGATTTTATTGATAAAAAGATATAAAAGAAAAAATAAAAACACAAAATACAGAACATATCCGTGAGCTATATGTGTGTGTGTGAGGAGAATGAATGTAAATTAATTAAAATAAATAAAAACCAACAAGCTTACGTTTTATTTTGGGGCCTTCTGGATTAGAATTGCAATTATGTATGTTGAGTATCAAAGATTAAACAAATATGAAAGATGAGTGAATGAGAAGAAAATAAATGAAGTTAGCAAGAGAAAAAACGCATAAACTATGCATAAATAAGAATGGGTATTTAATATGCGCTTTTCTCTTTTTTTTTACTGTTACAATCTAATTAATTATAGAAATAAAATATAAAAAGTTACAATTAAACTTTATTAGTGTTCTTTTCCAAAGATAAAGATAATTATATATAATTATAGCAATAAATGATCAATTAAAGTAATTGATAATTTAGAATCCTTACAATAGTCAACTTCTTATATTTTCAAAATAAATTAATAATTATATTTTATATATATATAGAAATATATTTTTTGGGCCCCAATAAAATGGGGGCCCTAGGCATATGCCTTAGTGGCCTATGCCTTCAGCCGGCCCTGGATCTAGTATGTAATTATTTTGTAGATAATGGTCAGTGATATTTGGGAGGTCTAATGACGTAATTAATAAATAATCAACAATATGAATTTGATGTTCCTGTTGGAGATCACGACCGTAAGCCCTCCTCTCTCAAGGTGATTTTATATGGGATAAGATTGAATATATGGTTAGCTTAGTTTGTATAATTTATGTGTACTTATCTTTATAACAAATAGAAGCTATCCCTGCACCAAACTCTAGATTACATACTTATCCTTGTACTTAACTACTCTAATGATGTATACAAGCTTCACCCACCACTCAAATTAAGGTGGGATTGTTTGCAACATCTCCTGGCTCTCTCTCTCTCTCTCTCTCTCTCTCTCTCTCTCTCTCTCTCTCTCCCCCTCCCTCCCTCCCGCCCTCGCCCGCTCTAAGTTATTTTAATTTTCATTGTAGATTAGCTTGGAACCGGTCATCTAAGAAAACCATTATTTGCATGTAGCAGGCAATGAAATGTGGAAGGCTAATTTTTTCAATCATATGATTTTAAAAGTTACGCATGAAACTTTAAAGTTGAGAAATAGATGGAGGAAGGAAAGAAATGAAACCTTCCAAAGAGAGAGGAGAGACGAGAGGAGAGAGATGGAACCTACATCATTAACTGATGTCGGCAAACCTTTGACCAAATTATTCTTACCTTTTTCTAAAATGATCCTCTATTCTTTAACAAATTAAAGGAATAACGATCCGTCCCTACACATTTGCCTACCCTCATAATGTTTTTACATTGTAGTATATATAGAGAAATATTTACCTACTTAGGCTAATGGTAATAGCTACCCATGCTCCAAAACTTTATACTACTGTTAGCAGATTGTTGGGTAGATCCCAGTTGTCATCAGACTAGAAACTGGAAAAACCATTTGATGGTGCGGAATATGATTCTTAGGTTCCAGGAGTCTGTTTTCAAAGAGTAGATTCCTAGGATCTTCTTACGTAACCATCCAGCAGTCCCCAAGATAGATAGAAGCAAAGAGAGGTGGAGAAAGAGACACATCCAACAACAAAACTTTTCGACTTGAAACACTTCAGCTAGCCATTTACATTGACAAGCAAGCGAAAGATCTCACAACGGCATTTGTCCATCAGAGCCTCACTCTACAAAAACCTTCTTTACTTCACGCTCCTTGAAAGCTACCATAGAAGCGCGGCAGAAACCACAGGCCCTCTGAACAATGGCCCCGTCTCCACCTGCAATTGGCTGTGAAATCGCGAGTAATCGCTGAGGGACCGAGTTCTTGCTCTTGCATCTGAACTATTTTCTTTCCTGTCTGGAAACAGAGAGTATGCGCGTGAAGCTTCCCCCAAACCTTGACTTAACTTCAGAAAGAGATCAAGATTTTGTCGGTATTTCTCTGAGTTTCTTGCAGTCGCCTTTGAATTGTTTAATGTAGTTCCCTTTTCTAATGTTAGCTTCCTGTCCTTGGCCAGCTCCACTTCATCATCAGACCAGCCACCGCACTCTTGGCCATCTCGCATAGCTAAGTCATCGTACTCCTCGTCAGATTTGGTGGAGTCTTCATCAACTGAGCCTTCCATCTGGTGAAGAAAACAGCCAACCAATTAATTAGGTACTAGTTTAAGTTTTACCTTTCACGTTATACTTTACTATGAATGACAAAAACAGTATACGTGCTTGCAAACTGCTCACATGTTACAGAGGCATAGCCGCAGTTTCTACCAGCCTACCAGGAAGTGAATTGTTTTTTGCTAATGACAAAAATAGTATGTTTGCTAGCAAACGAGTTGGCAACTACTGAGGCTACCATCCTTCGACAATTTCAACGAGACTATCAGGAACTGGAATAGTGTTTTTTTCTTTTCTTTTCTTTTTTTTTTTTTTTTTT
>BQKN01065843.1:1231377-1247346 GCA_022839385.1 Asparagus kiusianus | reverse complement strand
GGGGGGGTTCAATATAAGACTGTTAAAGAAACTATTAATATAGAGAGGACCACGACTACTACATGTCCATTTGACCATTCTGCATATAGTTGTCCATCTCTATGCCCAGAAATCTTTGCACCTAACATTTTATCAGGTCCAAACTGAGGTCTTGCTCATACCTCATCATGTATTTCTTTCTCATCACCATCGCTTATATCCTCCTCATCACTATCTACATCAGGTGGATCATCAGCTTCCTCTTCACTGCCTGATACTGATAAATCTGCCTTAAGCTGAAAAAGAAAAAAGATAAAAGGTCAAGGCGGGCCTAAGTTTTGAACTAAAAGACAAACATCACAATGAGCACGCGAACCATAAATTGAGAAATGAGTGCAGAAATGAGAATCCACTGCTCCTATGCAAACAAGTTGCAATTTCTTCTGGAATTTTCTGTCATTTAGCAGATAGGTCCATCATGGAAAGTTGACTTTCAAAATTATGCATTGCAGCAACAATTTTAAAGCCAGACGGTGGAGTGGAATCTAAATATCTAGCTTTCAATAATGAATGGTGATGGAGATATAAGATACTAGAAGACACCCCTTCACTGGCATGCTACACATATTTACTCTCACTAGTTACTTTTCAGCCTTTCATCTAGCAAGCCTAGGTCCCAATACCCCATATCCTTACAGCAGGTTTCAAAGAAGTTAACAAAATGTGAAGGATTGCGAGATGAATATCTATGCATCACGGTACGAAGAGTATCACCACTTCATGATTTAAAGCAGTTTTCTGTATTACATATTAGTAGCAATTGGAAAAAGGTAGGCATGACTGTGAGACCTGTGGATCCTAAATTAATAAAGCAGCATTCAAATCTGGTGAAGCAAAATGAGAAGGGTAAAGGAACTTGTACTAGACTGGTAGACTATGACTGAAGAATACTGGCAACTTTTCACAAGATGATGATAATAGGAACTATGCATGTTCAAAGATGATGATAATTTTGATGACCTAGTGTGGAACTTACTTCTTTAGCAGGTGTATCTGAAAACTTTGGGGAACTGCAACATGAAGAAAAATATCTACTCCCCGTTTCTGTGCCATCAGCCCTTGACTCATCAAAGCTTCCAGTATGACTTCCAGCATGACTTGTATGACTCGTACCACACATATCACTAGGCCAAGCACTGATCCCAAAATTACCAAACTGGAGATTTACAGGCTCTGCCTTCCCAATCTGTAAAGGACCATACATAGGTCCTCCTCGAGATGTCGACTTGGTGTGGCCATCATTCGACTCAACAGGCCAAGCTTTGGCAACGGAGCCATCTATATTAAGAAGAGCCATCAGATGCCTCGAAGACCCTTTCCTCTGAATCAGCTGAAACATTCCTTTGGAGCTCACAGAGTTAGCTGTGCATTGGTTTCTATACTCTTCATGTACCACGGATACTGTATTTGTGGCTGAATCATACAGGAGCTCCCCTGCCTCTCGCCTCCTCAGGCAGCTGAAGACTGTGGCATGAATGGCTGCCACGCTTCGATCAACATTTGTGTTATTGATTTTGGGTACAAGATGCTTGTCAGCTCTGTTAGATAGATACTCCTGAATCGTCCTAATATTACGGATGTACTTAACGTACTTATTTTTTGCCGGATCTAACGTCATGTATTTTGCACGTACTGCAAATCTTTCCATGTGTTTCTCTTCATTGGTAATGTAAACCATAAATGGTATTATTGAAGCATGCTTCTTCATGAGACCCACCTGGGAAAATACAAAAGAAGAAATCAGCGATAGACAGATTGATTAGATAGAACATGCATGAAAAGTATGACGGTCTTGTGCACAAAAATATTGGATCAGAGCTAACCGAAGACAAATTCCTCCCAACTTGGCAAGATGAAAAGAAAGCAGTTTATTAATGACAGAATCTAAAGCAATTTGTTTCAGTCAGAAGGAGAACTGAATTTTAACGAGGCATGCAGTAAATATATGTGAAACAATTTACAACAATAATTAATCAAATACCCACCACAAAATTAAGGCTTAAGTGGACACCCTCAACAACAACAGATTCTTTCCTATCTTCCCATGCAGTGATTAAACGGTCAAGGCTATCAATAACCATCTCACTCTGTGCTTTAAATCCCTCAATAGCCATTTGCTTTTTGCCAATCTTCTCAGTTCCTGAAACTTGTTCTAGGGATCGGGCACCAGCATTTACATTTGAAGCTTCAGCAGAAAGTTCTTCCTTGACGATTGGATGAGAAACGCCAGCAAGTTTCTTCGCTCTTCGTTTAGCCTTCGCTTCTGCAACTGCCACGGGATCTAAGCATTCTCCAGCATGATATGTTGAAGCCCAAAGAAGAGGGTTTTCCTTTTCATCAGCAAAACTTCTCATCATGTGGCGTATAGAATCGGTAGAAATCACAGTTGTCACGCCCAATCTGCTTCCCTGTATGGTAAACAAGTAGTCATAAATATGCTTCCCTCAACATGGAAATTATATATGCCTATACACTACAAATACACAGCAAGCAGCTCTCTATTGTAAAAAAACCGCATGCAAATATCAAGTAAAACCTTTCTTTTCAATTACAAATGTACATGTGAAATGGCAATGAATTGGATACCTAAGAGTGAAAATGAAAAAACCAAAAAGGTCAAACTATAGCCCATTTTTACATACAGGAATTACGATGGATTGCACATAGGTCAATGCTGGTAAAGAGGACAGGATTATATAGCACCGATTCAGATAATTAAATCATCTGCTTCATGATAGAAGATACAAGAAGAAAGTTATGGACTAATATTTCCTTGAATTGATATAGTTATGGAATTAGCTGAGAAAGACACACCAATGAGGTGAACCAAAAAAAAATGAAGCAGAAGAACAAAAGTAGGTTTTTCCGTAGAAATTGATCGAATTGAATAATCAATGATACAGAGAAATATTGAAAAAAATTGCATAGGGAACATAGATAGTAGGGGAAAAAATTACAAAACTAAAACTGCTAAGATCTACTGGAATTTTATTGTACAAAGAAATTTGTTTGCAAGTACATAAATGCCCCAGCTTTGTTTCATCAAAAAGTAGTATCTAACAGAACATAGAAAACTCGAACTGGTTACCATATCATAACGTCCAAATTCAACAACTCAAGAATACAGACCAGAAAGGCATGTACAATTATCTAAGAAACAAGATATAGCTAAGATGGAAGGTACTTATGGTACTTTTTGGTTGAATAATATGTTTAGTAAGTCCAAAAGGTCGAAGAGCTACCAAGAAGTATAAGTTGAAAATTGGCATAGAATCATATGAAGATCTCAAGAAAGTTGAGATACATGGCCGCAAGACGTGCATACACACACAAGAAAAAACACGAGATAAGAACAAAACAACATACACAATAAATAAATAAATAAGTTATCAGAGAATATGAAAATGCAAGCTGCATGAGAAGAGTGGGTGAACTGCATGGGTAAGAGTAGATTTACCAGCAGAGATGACAGAGTAGATTTTCCACAGCCACTAGTGCCACATAACAGAACAGTCACAGATTCCTTCCTTTCCCGAATTCTAGAAGATAGGAAGAAAAACGAGAAATCTTAATAACAGAAAACCAAACACCATTAAATCTTTGAAACCTTTATTTCAGTATCTAAACAAAATATCAGTACAAGAGGGTGTGTGCGGTGTGAAGTTGAGTAGTTGAAGTAAAATTTTAAATCCAACATGAAAGAAGACATTGTAAATATTAAAATTCAATTAAAAAAATGCGAGAACTATAAGGCATTATGTATTGAATCATGAAAATTACAATTGGTAGATGGGTAAAATGGTTAATCTCGAGTTTGTTGAGGCCGAAGCAGCTCCACACTAATTGCTCTTTGTATGAAGTGCGTCAGATCGAATATATCTTTTCTGGATCACTATTGTGCCTTTCTTGGAATAAAAAAAAGGAAAAGAAATCTAATATTTTATAATCATGTTGCTAACATTAGGTTCTTTCATATGCGAGTGTAACAAAAACACAATTTACACTGATTAAATATGCCTATATCTAGATAAAAATGCATAATTAGCTGTGTACTTGCATCCGTATCTTAGACAATTGCCGTGTCAGACACCTAGGGAAGTATTAGGAGCATGATGTCTTGTGTTCCGTGTACATTGACCATAATATATATAAACTAGAGTCGGCAGAAAGCAGAATACTAAATTTACATAGTATATGCATCGATGTTTCTTTAAAATTCCAAGCTTCATGATACATCATACACATGCATATGCCTTTTCAAGAAATAATAATTGTTTTGGGCATTACATATATAAGCAACGTCTACCTAAGAAACTAACACTTCCAAGATAAATGATTGTCTAAAATAGTAAAAAGTACGTACAAGAAATACCTGCATGCAAGAATGAGGTCAGCCCTTTGATTGGGCCCGACATACTTATACTGTGAGAGAGCATCACAAGTAACCCTCAAGAAGATCTCTCTCGGAACAACTACAGTTGTTTGCCTCTTGTACAATTCAAAAGGTACTACATTGCTCGACTCCACATTTCCTTCTCGATCCGCAACACTGACATCTCGACTCACTTCATTTCTCTTACCAAAAGAAGTCCTTTCCAAATCCCCGTACTTTAAAGCATCGTTCTTCGGTACTTCAATCCTTATAACTTCAAATACTCTCCTGCTCATCTGTGGGGGTAAACCATGAAAAAAGGCCATCGGCTTTTCTTTCAGCAAGTAATCAACTTCCACGCAAACAATTCCTTTTTTTTTCTTTTCTTTTTTCAGAAAAGACCTTAGACTTATTAGTTTATTGATAATAAAAAAACTAATATCTCCAAAGATAGAAATACAAAGGGATGAATGAGAATAAACTTGAAATTTGCATAAAGCCTTTTGCTTCTTCATAGAAGGCAACTGATCAAGCCACAAGTTCACTAAGCATCGGGCACTCCTCCTGGTATCTTCTTCAGTCTAGTTTTTTTTGTTTTAAAAAAAGAAAACAGCTAGCCAATTGCAATGAATGCACTATGCTGTGAATTTCTTCCATTATTAGGGATTGCATTCAGCCACATCAAGAACAACAGTTTCATCAACAATCATTCAATCACCCCTATCCAAAATGCCATTTTATTAATTAATTTATTTATTTTTCAAAATTCACAATCTCTACTCTGCGCATCAAAACACGCAAAAACAAAAGATGCGACTCCCAACCAAAAGATCAAAGAAAAATAACCTTAAAAGCATGGCGAGCTTTGCATCCCATGAGCTGAAGCGTGCTCTGCAACAGCGATCGCGTGTACCGAAACGACGCCCTCTCCTTCCTCTCCTCGCCATCTCCACCTCCGTCGCCGTCCACGACCACGATGTAGAGAATCTTAGGCACCTCCGCCATCGCCTTCGCCAATCTCCAAACCCTAGAAAGTCAGAAATCGATCAAATTTACCGAAATTTAGAGCCAGAAGAAGAATTGAGAGGGCAATGCAGGTCCAAGGAGCGAACCTAAAGAGATCGGACCCAGATTAGGGTTTTTGTTGGATCCGCCATTTTCAAGAGCGGCTTCCTCCAACACGAACTCCTCATTCTCCTGCCACGATTTCCACGCATCGCCACGATCCAAGCTCCATCTGTCGCCGCTTCTTCTTATAAAAGTAGCAGTCGGGTCCTGTTGCGGAGGGGGGGTTCAGAGATCGAGGTGGCACGTGGCGGGTTTTGATTGGTTTTTAGGGAGTTTGGTGTTCGGAAGTTGTAGCGAAAGGGAGGCTAGGTTTTAAGGAAGGAGAAGACCGTGTTTACCGGTTGAACAGTTTCGTAAGTGACGCGGTCTTCCGCGGTTAGGGACAAACTTGTAATTACTTTTATATTGAGAATTATTACATTCTACAGGGCTTTTGCCTAAAAACATCTAAATATATTTTATTTTCATCTGTATGCATTTGATATCCCCTAGATTCTTTTACAATTGGATTTCAGAAAAATTTGTATAATAGACATATTTTGCTAAATATTTAGCAAAACAGACCGTTTGCTAAATATTTAGCAAAATAGATATTTTTTTGGCCAACATGCCAAAAAGATGTCGATTTTGCAAAACCGACCATTCGAAACATACTAGACTACTAGTCCCGTATGATTTAATCTCTCATTAAATCATGCGAGACTACTAGTCCCGTATGTTTCGAATTGTCTGTTTTGCAAAATCGACCTCTTTTTGATCTGTTGGCCAAAAAAATGTCTATTTTGCTAAATATTTAGCAAACGGTCTGTTTTGCTAAATATTTAGCAAAATAGTTCTATTTTACAAATTTCTTCTTGAATTTACTTATCCTTCTCATTTTACACCGCCCAAGTCATAGGTGTGAATTAGCAAATATGCTGATTTGGGAGATAAATCTATAAATATGGTACATTTGAGGGATATTAGACATAAAACTTTTTTTTTCTTTTTTGAGAGATGGGGTATTTTTGTCATTTTATCGCTTTGCACTTCTAAAATTGAATGTGTTAATTGAAAAAGTATTTTGACTAATATCAAATGAATAGAGGTAAATATTAATGCCCCGGGGACCCCAAATAGGGGACCCCCGGTCGGATGATGCACTGTTCATCCAACCGGAGGGGGACAGCTCATATGTCCCCCCTTGGGTCCCCTATTTGGGGTCTCCGTAGAAGCGCCCCAGAGGTAAATTAGTAAATATTTAAATTTTAAGGTTAAGTTTTGTTGCAGATGTGATAGATTTGGAGTATATAATGCTAAAGACCAAAAAGAGAAATGACCGCTTCCAAGAAGGGACATAAAGATTTTGTAATGGGTCCTAATTTGCTAATATTTTAAGATGCCCTACTGTCATATGTCTATAAACTTATGCCATCCTGTTGGATCGTATTCTTTGTCATTATACAACAAACCAAACAGTCACGCTTTAGTAACCACCATCCCTCAATGGCTCTTCAATTTTAATATTTCTTTTAATACTTTTCTAAATGCGCCGAGTCCTTTAGATATCCGGTACCCGGAGGGTCCAATAACATAGAAATATTTAATCCTGTGTTTGATGCGAATCAATAGATTCTAGTTAAGGCACACGTACATACGCGTGCAAAATTTAATATTGGTAGCGAGATTCCTATTATTTTCTTTGTTGTGAAGGACGGGACACGAGTGTAAAATATATTCTATTTCTCAATTTAAGCTCATAAAATTTGCAACTTTTTTGGCACAAGTTTGGGTCCACGCACACGGCTAGTATGATGCACGATAATGCTACTATTCTCGCTTGATAACGTTTTACACAAATATATCACCTTCATTTTTTTTAAAAGTATTTAGATGTCACGTAAGAAGATAGTCATTATTCCAGGACTTTGAATGAGCAAATTAAAAGCAGAAAGAACAAGATGCGAAGTCTTCGGTTCAAAGTCTCGTGCTAGATTCTCTTGAATAAAATGGTGAAACATTTTCCTACTCCATTCGACAAGTTAGAGATTTATTGACTTTTACAAGCCGTTGGAGAAGCCGAAGGGCATTGAGAAAGAGGTCTGAAAATGTGTTCATGCAGGCACAAAAGTCGAATTGCATGGGGGGGAATATCGCATGAAGGAATATATGTGATACATTTGAACATCTAGAACTTTATATATTCAACTCCAAAACATCTCCTTCGGTGTATAATCCTTTGTTCTTCTTTACTAACCAAAAGGGCCTGTAACGAAAATTTCAACCCGATGACGACGACGCCAAGCTGAACAAATTGACAAAATCTAGATCACAAAGTTTTAAGAGTTGATCAAGACTCGTTAGAGAATAGAACCAACAGGGAGTGACGGTCACAACAACTGCAGCGTGAAATTCTTTCATGAGAAGAATTTCACGAAGAGTAGGAAGCCAATTTCACACGGCAACAAAATAGAGTAGAAGGAAACATGGACAGATTCAAGGCCTTTCATGAGAACGCGCAATGAAAAGGCCACCGAAAACGTAAATTTACACGAAACCAACAGGGTGAAACTAACAGGGTTAGTTGAAGGTAGACCGCCTGAGTGATTTTTTTTTTTTTTTTCCTTTTTACCCTCGAGAGCTCTATTTTGCAAAACAAAGACAATTCTCTCTTTCTCTGAGCGTAAAAGAATAAAAAATTCAATCAAGGAGCCTTAGCTGCAACAATTGAACTTATAGAGGGTCTATCCACAATCGGGCGATAGTACAAAGTCTATCTATAATCAACCAAACATAATAACACTTACCTGTCCGAATCCACGTAACCTTTAACAGTAGAAAACAGTGACCACGTTTTAAAACAAGAAGCTGCTAAGATTGGCCGCTTTCAGTCATCTCACTCACAAATTTGGAGCTACAATTACTCCAGAAGTCTCTCTAACTTTAACCGTATCCAACCTATCAATCTCAAAACTACGGCAGCAATCACATAAGATTTAATAAACACTTAAATGGCAAGTTGCCCTGGTGCTGGTGCTGCCACCGGAGCCTTTGGCTTGGGCTTCTCTACAACGATAGCTTGCGTAGTTAGAACCATTCCAGCCACTGATGCAGCATTCTGAAGTGCACACCTTGTGACCTTTGCAGGATCGATGACACCAGCTTCGACGAGGTTCTCATACTTGTCGCTCATCGCGTTGTACCCAACTTCCCACTCGCTGTCCTTGACTTTTTCGACGACCACCTCTCCTTCAACTCCCGCATTGCGAGCAATCAAAGATGCGGGTGAAACCAGTGCCTGTCCAATTTACAACAGTTCAATGAATATACACACAGATAATGAAAAATCAAAATCGAGGCAGATTCCAGCTTCATATTCCGTCTCAATATGTACCTATGTCCTCTAATTAAACCTACATGGCCAACAAACAACAATTCATGCCGCATATCTGAAAAAGAAAATCTCCCATGCGACAAAGATTCAGAAGTGATTCAAGTGAATCCATCGAAAGGACATCAGAGGAGGATTAATTAACAAACAAATAAAGGGGTACGTGTTGAGATGGTTCAGGCATGTGCAAAAGAATTCCAACAAGTGCACATGCAGCAAGAGGTGATATGACATGCATCGAGTCCTAAAGGCAGAAAATGAAACAAATGGACGTAAGCAGTCAGTGGAAAATGTGATATATAGTTACTTTAACAAACCCTAAAGAGCTAAATGAAGACAAGGGTTTACCTACCTAAGCCCAAACATTTGAGGAAAGGCTTTCCCATTGTTCTTGCTGTTGTGTAATATATCAAAATCAATAAAATATCTAATGAAAGTACAAAGGTACGGGAAATGAAAAAGCGCATTCAAGCGTCCATAATCACCTTTGGGCAAATTCAGAATCTTACATAATCTATCATAAAAAAGAGGTGCCTTCAAGTGACAACTAAATAAAGAGGGACATCAAGACAGGAATTGAAGCTTCACCTATGGCTTTTGCAGAAAAATAACCTATTTTTAAACTATTAATTTACCTTTTGGATAATGTCAGCACCAAGACGCTCATCAGCATCATCAAGCTTGTCCTTTATAGCAGCAACACAAGCAGAGAGGTGTACATAGGCAGCGCCACCACCAGGTACAATGCCTTCTTCTATAGCTGCAAAAGTTGCATTCTTAGCATCTTCAATGCGCAGCTTGCGGTCCTCCAGTTCTGTCTCAGTTGCAGCACCAACCTTTATGACTGCCACACCACCAGAAAGCTTGGCAATTCTCTCTGCAAGCTTCTCAGAATCATAAACAGAGTCAGTCTCTGCAAGCTCTTTCTTAATTTGAGCAATTCTGGCCTGAATCTCATCCTTGGTTGCTGCATCTGCTATGATGGTCGTCGAGGTCTGAGAGATGGTGACTTTTCTTGCTGTTCCAAGCTGCTCCACTGATGCATTTTCTATCAGCAAACCTAGATCTTTAGCTTGGAATTCAGCTCCTGCAGATAATAAAAAAAGAAGTGCTGCTCAGGAATTTGGCTATCAGAAAAAGAATTTGCCAGAACAAGTTATTTTTGATGCACGGAAGATCAAACCAACTAAATGGCTGTGCAACAGTATAACATAAAAATCACTCACATCAGACCAGTAATTTCATGATGTTAGAAGTAATTAAGGAGATAGGTAATATTGCAAAATATATTAGAAGTATATGTTAGAGATATGGTGATTGAGATTTGAGAGATATTAAGAGTTTGATTAGGAGAATAATTATGATTGAGCAATTGACTTTAACCCCACCTTGCCTACACACAAAAACCTTTGCTATTGCCTACACATAAAAACCTTTGTTATTGTATCCCTATATAATGGGGAGTAGTTGTAGTTTTTGATGAATGAATGAGAATCTACGATATACTATTGTCTAACATAATATCTGAGTCATGATTCACAAAATAAAGTTTTAATAGCCTATTCCTCAAACCCTAGCCCCTCCACCCCTCAAATCCTAAACCCTCTTACCTTCCTCCCCTTAAGTTGTCTTTCCTTCAGGCAGCTAGCACCTCCTCAAGCTGCCATAGGCCCACCGCCTCATCGGGTCACTGCCGCCCCCCGACTATGGCCCCCAACTACTACCGTCATCGAGTCACCGTCGTCTCATTTCTCTTGCTATAGGGTGGATTTGGTATGATTCTTCGATTGTCTGTAACTTTGATGAATTAGTCTTTAACTTTGATGAATTAGTTTGAAGTTAGTAGTGTTAAATGTTTTTGGTTGGCGTCGTCAATGTTGGAGTTTGGAATTGTTCTCTAGTAGTTGTTTTGGTTGTTTGATAATGGTAGGATGGTGCTAGGAGTTTGGTTCGGTTTGTAAGGGAGGTAGGGTGGTGCTGGCATTTGTTTTTTGGTTGGAGGGCAGCAAGAAAGCTGCTTGCATCTTTGTTCTAAAATTCTTGGCCAGAAACATCTGCAATAGGAAGTTGTCCTCTAGTAATTATATGCTCATATCTTTGTTCTAGAAAGATTTGCTTATATCTTTTATTTGGAATACTTGGTCAGAATACTTCTACATCATATTTTTCCTAAATCACCTCAGAAGGAAGCAGAGGAGAAATCAGTATTGGCTGCACAACAGAGAGACAATAATGATTATTATAGTGTTCGTGGAGGAAGATCTAGGAATACTCGTGGCAATGATCGCTTTGGAGGTAGTGGTTCTAGATATAATAGATATAAAAATCAGGAGGAAATGATGTGTCACTACAGCAAGGAGTATGGACATATCAAGTATTCAAGTCCGACGTTGAACAACAAGGCATCAAGATCAATTCATATGAATTATGCATCATCATCAGTCTCAAGAGGAGATCAGGTCAAGGATGAGACTTTTCTTGAGTCTCAGTAAGGTTGCTCGAAGTTCGGATTTGCTTGGAAGTTTAGTTTAAGTTTGCTTTGGTGAAGATTGTTCTTTGAAGATCAGTTTGGTGAAGATCATTTGGAGACCAGTTCAGTAAAGGTAGTTTTGTTAGCTTTGTTTGGATATGGTCAAATTGTTCTGTAGGTCTGTTTGGTGCATCCATGTAGTGGAGTTAGATGAAGGTCGTTTGGAGAATGGTTCAATAAGGCTTGTTTTGTTAGCTTGTTCGTATATGTTTAGTTTGTTCGTTTAGTTTGTTTGGTGGATCCATGGACCGAAATATTTGTTTATTTGATTCGTGAAGAGGGTCATTTATTTGATCCGTGGAGTGGATTGTTTGTGTGTTGATCTGTGGAGTGGATTGTTTGTTCGATTGATCCGTGGTGAGGAATATTTGTTTGGTTGATCCACGAAGAGGATTGTTTGTTTGATTTATCCGTCAAGAAGATCATTTAGTTGGTCACTAGTAATGATCATTTGTTTGGTGGATCCTTGGAAATGATCATTTGCTTGGTTGATTCCAAAAGAGAATCACTTACTTGGTAGATCCCTGGAGAGGATTGTTTTGTTTGGTTGGTCACTGAAGAGGATCGAGATGTCGCATCTGATGATTGTTTAGTAGAGGTAATCTCGTGATGGTGGATATTCAAGTGGAAGATAGTTAAAGACCGACTGCTAAGAAAAAACGTCACATGCGAATCTTGTCAAAGTTCGGAGCAAGCGTGTTTAATCTATAACAAGCTAAACATGTATGTTATACATGAGCTAGGTTGAGACGAGTTAGATATAATTAAGGAGATGAGTAATATCAAGCAAAATATATTAGGATTATATGTTAGAGACATAGTGATTGAGATTTCAGAGATATTAGAAATGTGATTATGAGAAGGAGAATTTTTGAAAGAGACCCAATTTGATAAATATCTAGCAAAAACGACCGTTCCGCTAAATATTTAGCAAAATCAACGTCTTTTTGGCCAGCTCACCAAAACTGGCCAAAACAAAATTGGCCAAAACAAAACTGGCCAAAAAAGAGATCGTTTTTGTAAAATATGAATTTCAAAACACACAGGACTACTAGTCCTGCGTGTTTAATGATCGCTAATCACTAACTAAACAAGAGTCAGAAAACCCATGGGGCTAATAGTCCTGTTATTTTCTGCACAATAACACAAACCCCCCACTGTCCCTCCATCATCACCAACATCTTCTTCTTCTCCTCTATGAATTACCCTATTCAACCCCTCCCCAATCAAGAGGTCACCCTCCCTCCTTCCTTGTTCCTCGTTGACACCTCGATCGGCATGCTATCGCTAGGGTCTCTCCCCCCATTCTCCCATGGCTTCCCTACGCTCTGGCCCCTTCTTTTATTCCCTAACTTCCTCCCCCTTCGCTGTCCTTGTGTTCGATATCGCCACCAACACCTGGACCAAGATCCAGGGCCCGTGTGTTAAGACGTAGGAGCTGCAGCAGGGCGACGAGGGAGGGTGGGTCTTGAGGCTGAGAGGATGCCGACGGAGTTTCACAAGCAGTTCGAGGCGGCGGAGGTAGGGAGGGGGTTCGAGTGCGTCGGTAGGGCAAGTTGCGGTGACGGTGACGGAGTCGGCAGATGTGGTGCTATTTGGGTTCCCACAAAAGGAGTGGATGTGGGCCCCGCAGTGCCCGTTTGTCGATAGCGGTGGGCAGAGGGCACTGGCGTACGAGCTGAGGCTAGCAACTACGACGCTGGGGCTGATGAGCCAAGGCTGCGACCACGACGCTTGAGCTGATGAGCAAGGCTGGCAACGATAGCGCTACTATTGATTGATTTGTCGACGATAGTGGTGGTTTGAGGGTTCAATGTCGGTCGGTGCTCCAAATCCATTATCCTATTCAACCCCCTCCCTAGTCTAGCCGAGGTCAGAAACCTAGGGGCTTGGCTATCATTGTGGAAGAGATTCACGTAAGCCTACTTCCACAACCAGCTCTTGCAGTGGTTCAACTTGGATAGGGAAGGACAAGTGGACCCATGGGACTACTAGTATTGTGGATTTTCTAAGTCTTATTATTTAGGCCGTGATTAGCGATCACTAAACACACAGGACTAGTAGTCTCGTGTTTTTTAAAATCCATACTTTGTAAAATAAACTTCTTTTCGGCCGGTCTTGATGAGCTGGCCAAAAAAGGTCGATTTTGCTAAATATTTAGTAAAATAGTCGATTTTGTTAAATATTTAGCAAAATGATCGATTTTAGTAAATATTTAGCAAAAAATACCTATTTCAAAAAATTCTCCCAATGAGAATAATTGTGATTAGGCGATTGAGTTTAGTCTCATGTTATCTACACAAAAAAACCTTTGCTATTGTATCCCTATAAAAGAGGAGCGATTGTAGTTTTTTTATTGAATGAATGAGAATCTACGATATTCTATTGTTTAACGATGATCAAGCCAATCTAAGCTTGTGCACATTAACCAAGACTTGAAAAGTTAAAAGCTATGTTGATTGAGATTTGAGAGTATTAGAGATATGATTATAAGAATAATTATGATCAGGCAATTGAGCTTAGCCCCATATTGCCTACAAAAAAAATAACCTTTGCTATGTATCCCTATAAAGAGGAGTGGTTGAGGTTTTTTATGAATGAATGAGAACGATATTCTATTGTTTAACAATGATCAAGCCAACCTAAGTGGGTACAACACATTTAACCAAGATTTGAAAAGTTAAGACACTAAAAGTTTAGCAACCAATATGTTGCAGCAGCAGCAACAACAGAACTAAGAAGCCATTTACCACAAATCTTAGCAGTCTTCTACATGAATGCTTAAGCACTCCAGCTATCTCTTGTGTTAAATTGGCATTTACCTTTTAGCCTCACTAGTCCAGTGTTTGCTTACGCATATCCCATTGTTCAAGGACTGGAAACATGATATCCTATCACACTTAGGACTTAGCAGATATGGTACAATAAGGATATTAATTGATGAAGAAAATCTACAACCATTTTTAGTCAATATAAAAATGAGAACTTAGATGATATGGACATATCATAATGTTCCTAAGATTAGAAAATGCATATGGATATTTGATTAGCAAATTATTCATGGATTTTTATGTCACCCACCCTATATATCTTTCCATAAATCATCCATGTAGATAGCTGTTTCTAGTATAAAAACAAAATTAATATCTTCTAACAGCCATCACTCTTTTAGATTGCTCAGTTACTCTTGCCAGTCGTTCTGTTTCATAGATTAAAATTTTTTCCCTTTTCATTCTTACTACTATCAGTTACAAAGGTTGGTCCACTCCATAATTAATCCACACTACCCTCACACTTGCAGACTTCAATACAAATACCTACCAAGGTTGCTCAATTACTCTTCAGATACTCAACTCCTATAGCTTTCCGGTTCCCAGTTTTTCATTTCCTTCTAAAGCAGGCTCTACTTTAGTAGTTTATTAAGTGTAATCTTCCAACAATGTAATCTTCCAACAATGCATACAGTTTTTAACATGAATTGAACCATCTATTGCCCACCTTCCACACTCCAACAATGCATACAGTTTTTCAATTCCTTCTAAAGCAGGCTCTACTTTATTAGTTTATTAAGTGTAATCTTCCATCAATGTAATCAAGGTTTTAAATATCGGTTATCGGGGATTTATCGGACGGCCAAAATCCTTATCGGATAGCGGAAATCGGGGATATATCGGGGATAAGTAGTATTTATCGGAGTGATATACTGGATGATGTGTATATATAATATAACAATTAAAAAATGTAATCTAATCATGCTTAATGAAATATAAACATACCAAAATGTAAATCATCATGTTTAGAATCATTAACCAATTGTAGAAAGAGAAACTTGCATCATAGTCTTGAAAAAATATAATGTTAGTCAAAATGGGCCGATAATCCCGATAATTCCGATAAAAAAGTCTTACTTATCGGCCGATAAGTGCCGATAAATCGCCGATAAACCTAGAAAAACGATAACCGATTAAAAATCCAATTTATCCTAGCGGAGAGCTCCAAATCCGATAACTCGGCCGATAATATCGATTATCGGCCGATATTTAAAACAGTGAATGTAATATTCCAACAATGCACAGTTTTTAACATGAATTGAACCATCTATTGCCCACTTCCACACTCCAAACGATTCTCATCAAACTGTCCCTTCTCCTTTGACTTTGTTGAAAAAAAATGAAAATATTGGGAATAATTAAATCAATTTTCAAGCAGATCACTTTTTAGGAATTGAGAAACCTTTCAATAGCATGACATTATGATTGCATAATCATAGTGAAAAACGGCACTTCCCCAATATGTGGGGTAAAAGTGTCGTTGGACGTAATGAATAATATTAGATGCAAGCTAGAAACCATGCACATATTGCGACATAAATTGAACAATTAGTAAATTTGAACATTGAAGAGTGGTACAAAAACGTGAGATCAAGAAAAGGGTACAAGGTGAGAGTTCCAAGATTGTTGAGATCAAGAAAAGGACGCAAGGTGAGAGATTCAAATAAAGTCTATATGGAAAACAAAAATAAGCAGAACAAATAACCTACTAAGTGTTGGAATCATGACATACAATGCAGCGGAAAAAGCATATCATGAC
>BQKN01065843.1:1198323-1226377 GCA_022839385.1 Asparagus kiusianus | reverse complement strand
AATTTATATTGGATGTTCAAGGGCAAATTATTATTACTATTTCAGCACTAAGAACTCAGAAATATAATGAAAACCGGCAAGTTAAACAAATTATGGTACAATGGATATGCGAAATTTGCTAACCAGTTTAGAAACATTTCTCTGCATGAAATCAGTTTAGAAATTGCACTAATAAAACTTTACCTGTCACGATAGCAATATCTTGGAGAAGAGCCTTTCTTCTCTCACCAAAACCAGGCGCCTTAATTGCAGCAACATTAAGAATGCCTCGCAATTTGTTGACAACAAGGGTGGCCAATGCCTCCCCAGTAACATCCTCGGCAATAATTAACAGCGGAGCTCGCAACTGTGTGGTCTTTTCCAGCAAAGGAATAATTTCCTTTATTGATGAAATCTTCTGATCAGTCACAAGAACTTTGGCATTTTCAAATTCGACAACCAACTTTTCAGGGTTGGTAACAAATTGAGGGGAGATATAACCTCGGTCAATCTGCAAAGAGTTCCCAAAGAGAGAGTAAATCATTATATATTCATAGCATCAAACAATGGGGAATTAAGTGAGTAGATCCATGTTTTAAATGGCACAAACCTCCATTCCCTCCTCAACATCAACGGTTGTCTCAAATGATGATGACGACTCAATAGACAGAACACCATCAGGACCAACTTTATCAATAGCATCGGCAATCATCTCACCCACAAACTCATCATTACCAGCTGAGATAGTAGCAATAGCTACAAAAAGGAAAGGATAGTTAAGTATTACTATATTTAAGTATTATTGTAAGCTACTGATAAGAACTTAAAAAGACATGAAAAGAAAAATCATTATTACTAAAGATACAGACGGTTTAAGTGAAATGAACTTGCAAAATGTAATAAAATACCTTTGATATCACCACGACCCTTCACAGGCCGTGCTTTCTTTTCAAGCTCTTCCACTAGGCCCTGAACAGTTTTATCAATCCCCTTTTTTATGTTAACAGGGTTCGCACCAGAGGTAACATTTAGGAGTCCCAGCTTGATGATTTCACGGGCAAGAACTGATGCAGTAGTAGTGCCATCACCAGCAGAATCATTGGTCTTACTAGCAACCTTTAACAAATATAAGAAAAAGATCATCAGGTGCTGAAATCCGAGCGTAGATGCTACAGTGACTAAATCACCAGCAGAAACATATCAAATCTAATACCCAAGGAACATAATAATGGAATGATTTGCAAAGCAACAGCCGACCTCTCTTATCAAAGCAGCACCCGCGTTCTCCATAGGGTCAGCAAGTTCAATAGCCCGAGCAATAGTGACACCATCATTCACCACTTTGGGGTTCCCAAACTCATCCAAGACAACATTCCTCCCTTCGAAAGTTGATAGACACCAGCATGAGTTTCAATTTATAATTCAATGAATCTATTGTTGTAGCCAACCATGAAACAATAGTCTATAGTACTTCTCAGAAAGTACATAGAAAACTTTTTGAGCAAACAGCTAGGTGCATCAATCAAACAAAAAATTACCTTCACATCCAGGCAATCATTCACAAAGCCAAAGTATGGAAAGAATTTTGCTGATCGATGAAATTAGAGAGCCAACCAAAATTTTCTCACTATTACTTTAAGTGTTATGATTGCAAGAATCAGGATACTCATAGAAAATTAGGTTTCCTCTATTAAGTGGGTTGAGCCCTCAAGTTTCTCGGTCAGCTATTTCACATATTAATCCATAAGTGCGTCATATAAATTGAAGAAAAAAACAACTTTGAAAACAGTTCAAGATCTAAACAAAAACTGGTCATTGGTGTCCTCAATTTGCCCTCTATCATATGCTTCAGCAGTCTGGAAGATGTCCAAGGCTGAAGTAGTTCAATATAACGAACTCGCATCTCAAAAGAGAAACCGAGATTTTGTAGGCTTTCTTATCTATGTCAAGGAACACATACCGTCCCAGCAAGGACAACAGATTTTGATGGCATGAGAGATAATGAAAATGAGTCAGGTGACCCTATTCAATACATGTCATTTCGCCCATCTCCACAACACAGTCCTTATAAAGTTAAAAATAAATCACATTGTCCAAGATGTTAGCTAGCTTTCATACCAGACGGCATTCTATCTACAATACCCCTTCTAAATTCAGGAAGGCTAAAATATCCAAGTACACAGTGACGTGAAACTATGCCATAAAAAGGGTTGGCTTAACAACTATCAATTTCATTTCAAATAATGATCATCTAGATAAAACACCAGCACTGAAAAAAGAGCTCTCCTTTGGACGATGAGAATAAAACGAAGCTTCTTGCCACCAATGCATCACTTTATTTGCACACCACAAAAGAAAACATGGCCATCCTAGAAGATAAACTAGGAGGAAACAACTTTCTATACACAAACAAGTACCATTTTGAATGGTTTACTCCCCAATTGACTTCATCTCAAAAGATTTCAATCTTTTCCCCTAAATAAATCATATATTCATAAATTGCCATAAAGAATCCACCACGTTTTTCTCCACTCCGTCTTTATCAAAACTGATATATGGATGTTTGGCAATCTACCCCATTTCTCCCAAATCTCGACCTCCTCGCAAGCAATCAACCATCACGGCCTAAAAAATTAGACTTCACCTAAAACCCTAAGGGCTTTGAAGATAAAAACGGCATACCTCTGGGCCCGAGAGTGACCCCGACGGCATCGGCGAGCTTGTCGACGCCGGCTTGGAGAGCAGACCTGGAGGCCTGATCGAACTTTATCTCCTTCGCCGACGCCCTAACCACCATCCTCCTGAAATTAGCACTGCCAGGCTTCTGTCTGCTGTTCTTCCTCAAAGCCCCCTGCCCGAATCACAAAATTATCATCATCGAGTTATTACCTAAACAAAAACCGTTCAAGAGTTCAAGGAGAAGATCGGAGAATAGGGGGAATCGAGAGACCTGACGAGGGGAGGCGAGGATGGAGGCGGTGGAGATCGCGTTGGCGGCCGCCATTTCTTCGGAGGGATGGGTCTTTTTTTTTTATATCGGGACTCGGGAGGAAGATAATGAGATTTTGCTGAGGATAAGGGGAGGGCTCGGGTATTAGGAGGGTTTTTGTAACGGAGGAAGGAGCGAGGGCGGAGTTTCCAGAAGTTTCCCTAATCTCGAACAGTCTCGTTTTGATTGATTTGAGAAACGAGAATTCGGCCCGGTTAGGGTTTGGATGTTGGTCGGTAGGGGTGCCAAACCTTATCCGTATCCGAGGAAATATCCGTAACCGTATCCGTTAGGATACGAATATGGTTACTCAAATCTATAACCGATAGGACATGGTTACGAATATGATTTTATAGTGAAATATTCGTATCCATATCCGAAAATATTCGAATACATATTGGTCATACTCTTACGATAGTTTCGATTCTTAGATTATGGATTTGTGGTTAATTTTGATGATCAAGATGTCTAATCTTAGCTTTTCAATCATAATGAACATATTAACGAACTCTCTTTGCATCACATGACTATATTTTTCTGAATACTATCTAGTTTTCTCATATCCTTTTTGTATCCGCATGCATATCCGTTTATATATCCGTAACCGTATCCGATTTTGACGGATATGGATATGAATTTTTTTTACCAACGTATATCTGTATCCGTATCCGTATCCGATATGGGTAAACGGATATGGATATGGTAAGTGCCATATCCGAGCCGTATCCGCTCCGTAACACCCCTATTGGTCAGGCTATTTCTTGTCTTGCGCGAGCCGAATGGTAGGGTTGTTGACTCGAGTCAAGCGTCACACCTGCTGGACTCATCAAGCTCAGGTAGAGACGGATTAAACTTTTAATCATAGTCCTGTTAGCATCTAAACAGTACTCAGATTGGCTAAAGCTCTTGAGTTGATTCGTGGTGACCAAGTTAATGTGTTGATTGTTGGAAATAACACAGCAGATAATTGATTTCAGCCTCAAGTAAGACCTTACTCAAGTAGTTCATGTTGCAGTTAACTCGTGCAACAACCGCGTTAGCGTAAGAATCCCAAGGCTGGAGGAGTTAAATTCACTCGTTGTGGACTACAGGCCTGCATCTACGCTCAGAGCAACTTTTTAAGCTGCCCATGTAGATCATTACTGAACAACGGAGACAACTTCATGGGCCTCGCCTTTTCCCAGCCACGGATCAACTCCAATTCCATGCGAGAAATATTTCTATCATGGGTAAATAAATACATGGCAATAATAATGGCAAACATAACATGGATATATTTAATGAATAATATTTGTATGCAGGCCGTTATAAAAACACACTCCCCCGTGATGATCATTCAGAGAGAAAAAAAAACATGCATTCTTTTCTGATTGGGCACCGCTCAACTGTTCATCATTTACAAGCAAGCAGTAAGCTGCTATTACTTTGTTGCAAATATTATTCATTTGAAAGGAATTATTCAGCAGATTTTCTATGTTCTTACGCTGACTGCAAAATACAAGATGACATATGGGTATGAATTAACCAAAGGCGTTAATACTTGCGAGTCTCAGGATCCGTGCATGGAGAAAGGGCAATCCAGGAAGCCAGCAAGCCATGCAGAGATTGCCCATAAATACAATTTGATTTTGTCGGCGTCATGTTCATGCGATATAGCTTATAACACTTGAAAGTCTATCAACGGGCGGCTCCCCTCATTTTATATCTAACAACAGAAATAATTGCTGCTATGTGAAATCTCCTCTGGGAAGTTAAAGCCATGACCTGCGAGATCCTCCCCTAGAAATAACATGAGTTGAATAAGCAGCTGTATTACGTGCACAAAGCCAAACTCTAGTACTTGTTTCCAAAGTGCCACCACCTTTTCTTCTTCGTTTCTGAGGTTGGCATGTCTGGGGAAAAGAAGGAAAAAAAGAAATCCCACTAAAAATCAAAACTCTTAAAAGAGGAGAATAAATCAGTCAAATGGCAGTGATGGAAAACAAACTGGACTTGCCTCCTTCAGGGTAAATTGAGTTGTAGTGCACCTCAGCCCAAAAGCTCAAGAAAATAACTGCTTTTGAAATACAATTTGAATTACAATTCTCAAAGTACAATTTTTTGGATGCATGCATACATTTGAAATACAATTCTCAAAGTATAATTCTTGGGACCTTGACAAACATACCTCGCTTGGACCTTTGTTCACTGGGCAGAATCTCAATGTAACAAGTATCCTTGAAAGATGTAATGACAAATATCTTAACACCATACTGCACATGATCAAACATGGAAAACATCAGTGAGCACACCATTTACACATTCAAGAGAAAGCACGACAAACTACCAAGGTAAGAAGAAAAAAAAAGCACTCTTAAGACCATGAAGCCAAGACTACAAATGTTTGGTTTTGTGTGTGTGTGTGTGTGGGGGGGGGGGGGGGGGGGGGGGGTTAGCAGAGTAAGAGACCAATAAGCAATATGAGTAATCATTGGTTTAAAAAGCAATCTGGGTGCCTGCCGTAGGTGCCCCTGGCCTCCAGGCCTAACCAATACTTAGACCCTGAGCAAAAGGCTGTCTGGGGTTCCTGCCTAGGTGCCCCCAGGCCTAAGCGGTACTTACACCTTGAGCCGCTTATGCAGACTGCACCTCATCAAAAAGGGTTATAGTGATCGTTTATGCATAGCAACGAATGAAGAGAATGAGCTAAGTCAAAATAGATCGGATCGAAACTTTGCATAGAAGTCCATCCTAGGTAAGCGACAAGAATAGGATTTTGAATCTTTGAAAAGAATCCTTCCTCTCCTGATGCTAAAAACGGGTACATGCCGCTTAAACATCCACCTAAGCGCTAGGTCCGGCGCCCAGAGGCGCCTAGCACATTCTAAAACACTGTAAGTAATCAATGCTAACATAGCGGAAGACGATATATACCTTCACCGAGAAAAAAAAATCCACTTAGGTCAACAATCTAATATTGCAGAGACAGATAATTTTTCTCTTTTTCCTTTTTACTCTTTTCCTTTTCTCTTTTTTCCTGTGTCTGTGCAAAGTTCCGTGGTCGTGTGCAGGGTCTAGATTATGCACAATCTTCCTAGTTCCAGGTTCTTGCAATGAAATCTGATTCAAGTAGATTCTACAAGACAAGGTTCATGCTCGGACCGCTCTTATAATCAAGTCCTCACTATGGGTAAAAAGGGTAAGTCCTTAAGAGTTATTGATGCAGCTGTGTATCTAACCCCAAAAAATGTCAGAAATTTAAGAGACAATAACCTTGTGGTGAAAACATTTTTATCATATTGCAGTAAGAAAAGAAAAAAACAATAAAACAGAATGTAAAAGAAAATCTCAACATACAGAGTCTGCAGCAGCCTGTAGAGTAACATGATCGCCCCATTCCCCACTCCTGCTTTACAGTGGGAATCACATTAATATACATTCTCGCATCTCCGTTATGTTTCAAATATCTTGTATAGAATTAAAGAGATCATACTTTGACAGCTTTTTCAGATAGTCACTGTAAGCCATGGGGACATATCCCTCATAGTTCTCTGGGTGAGATTTAAGCTGGAAACAAAATCAAAAGAAACTTAGCAGCACATATCTCAAAAATTGAAGCAAATAAAATAGGCATGAAACAAAAGACATTACAGAGGAGAAAACCTAAACCTAATTGATGGAACACGCAGCATCCAAACTATGCTTACTAAATATAACTACTGATAAATGATGGCCAAACCTGATTGATAACCTGCTGCCGCACGAACTTGTGGTGTTCAGGAGTACGGTAAAATTGATCAGATAGAGCTCGGAACTGAACAAATGTAGAAAACAAGTGACACCAATTAACAAGCAGGAAAATTACAAAGACAAGAAAGACAAGGAAGCTAGTGGAGCACTTCAGGGAAATCATCATTAATGCTTGGAGAAAACAGAAAGCACATCAAGTAACGAAGCTGGAAATGCAAGGAGTTATATGTGATTGTGAGTCTTAGGTAAGGATTAAAATAGCTAAGTGCTTTACATTTTCAGCTCAAGCCTTACCTAAGTGATCAAATAAGCTTTAGCCCTGGATTAAATGACCTATTAAATTTCAGCCCTTGGATCGTTTTACACCCTTGGGCCATTAAGTAAGCCTACTATTTTCACATTATATAAAATATTTGGATTTCTAATTGTCAAATGATAACAAAGCAACACTAAAAGAACCTGAAAGCAGCTTAAACCAAACAAAACCATAGGTTAACAAACCTGACAGTTACCATCTCCTTGAACCTTAAGCTCGACCAGCTCATATAACTGTAATCTACAAGACAAATAGCAACATCAGTAGCAGAAAATAGAAACTATAAAAGAGAGCATGGAAAATTCAAGTTAACAAATTCTAAACAGCATACACGAAGGACCGCACATCATCATCATGACTAACGCAGATTTTAAAACTACGAATGACACTAGTGATGTATTCTGGAAAAGACATGGATGCTCAAAGTCTACACACAAAGATACACCTAAAAGTATAGTTCATCTATCTGTGCATGCATATGCATGTTGAATCAATGATTTGTCACAGGAGAACCTAAAAATCACAAGGGAAAAAAATGAAGCATTTAGTTCAGTGTCATCTTACAACAAACGTATGATGACAATTATTTTATGCACAAGCTTTGAGACAGAGGGACACGCATGTGCATTGGAGACATATGACAAACAAATTCTTAGTAAGGCAAAGATATATGTATGTATGTGTGTGTGTGTGTGTGTGTGTGTCGTGGAAAATCGAAGAAACAAGTAAAGCTATGCCTTTTCAGAATATGATAAGCATACCCAGTTCTTGACTGAAAAAATGTCAAAAGAAAAGGAAACGAGAAATTGGAGAGACAAGGTCAAAAGACAGTTCAGCAAGGGAAAGAAGAAATGACAAAGAAAGTAAAAAAAAAAAAGAATGAGTAGAAAGAAAGGAAACCTTAGTACCTTATTAATGCAAATCATCCACTAAACAATATAAGCCATTAAATAACGGCTATCTTCAGTTTATTTGTTAAAGTCCAGTTACCACAGGTTATATAAGAGTAAACTATTAATGGAAACGACAGAAATATTCTTTTCAGTTGACCCGTGATGTAGATATATAAAATTAAATCCCATTAGAATAGTTATACATTTGCGCTTCAAATTATTTCTAAATTGTATAAGCAATTAGCATAGCAAGGATAGCATTGTTAATAATTGTTTCTTTTAAGATGCTATAAGTTATTTCCATTACACGCATTAGACGAACATACACATGTCTAAACATACCATATTCTGACATCCAAGTTTGATGATTTCCATGTCCCCACACTCGTACTAGTGTTGCCAAGCAATACCAATATCTATCTTTCCCAACTAATAGGTAGAAACTGATTAAATTTTATCACATATGACAGCTGGCCAACGTACAGCTCAAGAGACAAGTGAGAAACATCATAGCATAACCTACTTGAGATGGACTGAATGCTCAAGATTCCAGGCATCAATAAGCCAAACAAATATTTAGGTAAAAATTTCTCGATCCGCCCGCGTAGGAACTTGACCTCATGCTTATATATTAAGTTTACAGAGTATTGCATTACAATACAATTAAAATCAACAACCGATATGATTTCTATACTTTATTTCTTGGCAACAGTAATCATATTCAATAATATCAGTTACTATTGGTAGCTGACTGAATCCAAAATCGTTTAATTAAATACATGTACAAAGTTCAATATCTAATCAAATATCTATATTCATATCCATATCCACTGCATATGCCGAACAAAACCATCCACTATATTCTCTCGCTCTGTATACATCCCTACTGGTAGATGCTAAGATCATGGTCTACTATACCTCCCCGCCTCACTTCTGTTTTACTTTTCTCGGTCAATTACACAATCTTCCTCTATTTCCAATAAAAATAGAATTACCTTATTCGGAGAGCACTATTTTATTTCCTTCCTTTTTTCATCATGTAAAAGCTAATAGTTGTTTAAGCAAATAAATCAAGAAGCATTGCTTCAAAAAAGGTGCTTCTGGACATAGGCAATTCTTGTTGTAAGTTCTTAAGCACAATTTGCTACAGTACCCAAACTGAAGCCATCGACCAACTCCGTCGAGTACTCAAGTGACATCAAACTCTGTTGAAGGTGAATCCTTGAGCTAGTCCAAAAAGAGAGGTGGAATCTTCATAAAATTAAAATTCAATTCCTCAAAAAAATTCTTTGGAAACATCAGATTATATTTTTTTAGGACAACCTTCTTTTTTAAAGAAATTATAATAAAAAAATAGAAGTATATGCAAGAGTAAGAGATCAATCGTATCACTACACCAGTCTTAGCATTAATTACGATTTCAAACTTAAGTAGCTAAATATGTAAATTGGAGCTGTTAGCTTCTAATAGATTGTCACACTTCGTGCACCTTATTCATCAAAATCCAATTGATTAGTGACCATACAGATGTTCACTGACCACCAGATAATATTCCATTGAACACAAGCTAGATAAGTGAATATTCCAGCAGAAGTACTTTCATAGTTGAAACCGTAGAACACACACACGCACCCCTACAAAAGTATATATTCAAGAGTTTGCTTTATTGAACAGCATATGCACTGTGATCAACTTAATATTTAATACAATAATGGCAGCAGTACTATATCCTGAGGTCTTCAGATCCAACACAACATTTTCACTCGTGCTTTAAGATAAATTCCATGAAGGCAGTACCTGTCAAGAAGCCTCTGATGATCTGACGTAGCTTCATCCACAGATGGAATTTCTCCATTGATTCGTGGAACATGCTGTAGAGACGAATCAACATATCAGGGCAAGCTGGTTCTTATAAAACTCAGACGAACACACAAACAAAAAAGAAGTACTAGTGAGCTACGGCAGCACTACCATGACTAAAGCCTCATACCAAACTTTTGTGCTTTTGTACACAAATCCCATTAATACAATATATATAAAGCTCCATTAAAGAAGCATTCCTTCTGCTATATTGGCATTAAATAAATTCTTACTTTTCCCTTAAAAGATGCCAAATATTGCATTAAATAAACTGAGAAGAGGAGTAGCTATTAATACAATGGTACAGCTAGCAATATTACATATTTTTTGCAACAAAAATCAGATGAAATCATATGGACATGTATCTAGTAAACAAGTGAATGTGTGCAAAAAGATGGGACAAAAATTCACACAAGCGTACATATAGAAAGAAGAAACATGTTCAAAACAATGGTGTCAAAAAAATTTAAGAAATTCAACTTTTTTCATTTTATTTTTTCGAGGAACCTTGGCTTAGCACCAGCCAAGTAAATCAAAGGTTTGGAGCCGGCGCCCCCCCCCTCCTCCCACAAAAAAAGAAAAGAAAAAAGCAGTCCAAACCCATATGAATAGCACAATTGTTGCAATGCCTAATCATTAGAAATTGGGGATAGTCATGTCATAGACAAGGATCGACCCTTAACCTTTTGAGCCAAGGCCCCAAGCCCCAACCACTAGGCCACAAATAAAGTAAACATGAAACAATAGAAGTTAATTCACGTAAAAAAAGCAATAAACAAAAACCTCTCGAGTATTTGACAAATAAAAAAGTTAAGGATGTTCCCCCATAAAGTTTCTACCACTACATCAAAGCTCAATTGTGCTAAGGATGGAGTATTATGCCTTTATATTGACACACTCCCGTAGATTGTGCATGGGCCACTTTTGCATACCAATATTTTCTAATCCTATCCACTTTATATGGTACACTTGACTCCAACGCCATTTTAAACCTGTGTAATCATATTAAACTCCAAGATTGTGTTTAAGGAGTTATTTTTACATTCTCATCCCACAGGTTGAGCGCTTTATTGACTAAAATCTGGGTGTTTTGCAGCAGTACTTTCTTTTTATCGATTTTTTGAATCTAGACAGCTTTGATAACATCTCAAAGCCTCTACAGCTGTACCAAAATTCCTAAGTTATGGGAAATCTTGATAGCATATAGAATTCTGTCTCAACAAAGCACGAGACAAATGCAAACACAAGTTAAAGGTGGTAGTCATTATAGATGAATATATCATATAATCGTAGGCTAAAGTCTCCTTTTGCGCTTTAAAATCATTATTTGCATTGTTCACATTTTAAAGATACAACATAATGATAGAAAAACAAATATATAAAGGTTAGAAAAGAGGAAATAAAGTACAACTACGTCCACAGAAATGTTGAATTTAACTAGATAATAACTCGAGCAAATCCAGAAAAAAGTTATGCTCAGACTCACAGGAATAGAGACCATCTGATTCAATCTTTTGCCTAATTCACCTTCTAGAGCAGAGGAGTCATCATAAAGTTCAAACTCCTCCAATTCATATGGTATTTCACCTGACGTTGAACATGAACTAGAGGAGTCCACATCGCCTTCCACCCGAACACGCTCACTCGCTGTATGGACACGTGTATCATATTAGTAGAGGAGAAATGACAGGAATCTAGCACATCGCACACTCAAATAAGCATGTCCAATCATCTATAAGTACCTGGATAGAAATCACTCATTGGTGGAATGAACCAGTCTTGTGTAAGAACAGATGCTTGGGAATGTTCTTCACCTGCATGTGAAGGACAAGTAGCTTCTGCAACAGCAAGTTGCGAAAATTCTTCCTGAAGAGCATGTGCGATAATCTCATCATTCTCTACACAAATATGGTCTGTACCAAAATTACCTTCTCTTGTATAACCCAAATCATAGAAGTGGGCATCATTTTGAGCAGTTGACCCACAGTAGCTGGTATTGGGATATGGTTCAACATGAAGAATGTCAAGACCCCAACGAAGAATATCAGGATCTTGATCATACATAATCATCAGCTTATGATAAATCTTCAACTAAAATATCCTGGAAGAACAACAGTACCTGCAATAAGCTGCCAAAGGGACACACATCAATTAATCTTAAAATCTGACACCACCTAAATATTTCTTAACACAGTTAAAGACGCCAAAAATACAGCGTAGAGTAAATTATCCACCAGAGGAAAAATTAACCATTGGGACCTCAGATAGCTTTAAAAGTCCACGTTTTCTTATTTCGGCTATCATTATTAGGAATGAAGAAAGGAGCCTAGGAAGCATTTAATGGTTAAAGCAGAGATATCCAAGATGCAGCATTGATCACAAATAGGTTCAAGGTTAACTTCAAATTACACTGGATTACTTCATTGTTTCTATTATTCATACTCTCCAGAAAATTAATATTTGTTCTCTCCAAACTAGAGGATGATTCCTTCTAAAATAAATGGAAACTATGCTATTAAGGATAGTCATCATCCTAAGCCTATTCTAATGGAGAGTAAGAAATGTGCAAAAAATGAAGTCATTATTCTCTGGTGATAACTTATAATCAACATATTTCTCAAAAGGAAGTCCTTCACTCTTCTACAAGATCAAGTTTTTGATGAAGCAAGCTGGCATACAAGGATAGCAGTGCATTAACTCCATACTACAAAGGGGATAACCATCTTACCTGTTAGATCTCAAAAAAAAGTCATGGATTATTTAAAAAATTTTACAGAGTCCAAGTTATGATCTACAAGATTCTGAAAAGGTATCAAGTATCGGTAAACTCTCCTAACAAATTACTTCAAGTGTGTCCACCCTGGAAATATGCCATAAATGGATTATTAGCCACTGATCTGTGAACGATAGATTCTTCCTCTTTTCGTAGCTGGCTCATACAACAAAACATTACATGTACATACAAGATTAATGAAAAGCGGTCGGAGCATGCTGCTTCTCAAGAGCAAAAGGAATAACTGTAAGTTTATGACCAAGAAGAGGTTATGGCAATTAACATGAGTATCAAATAAAATACAAACTATCTATTTGACTCTTGCTAAATTAACTCTAGAACAATTCAATCATCTGAACTCTAGAACTCTAGAACTCTAGAACATGAACTCAATCTAAGATTGATATGACCAATTCAATCAACAATAATCCTTCTGAAACTCAATCACATATCTTAATGCAAAAAAAAAAAATTTGAGTCTTTTCAGACACGATCTACCCCATTCTTCCTAAATTATTAACTAAGAATCTAAAATCAGGTGCTCCACTGATATATTTCGTTAATGAGAGGTGCTCTAATGATGAAATTCATCAGAGAAACACAAATAGCTAATATTATCTAATATTATCAACCAAAAAGTTCATCAGACCTCAAGAACATGAACTTAATCTAAGATTGATCCAATCAGTTCAATCAAACAACTATTGTTCTAAAACTCAATCAATCGCATATCAAGAAGCAAATACTACAGCACTGTCATAATTTAACTGTGAGAAGTAGAAATAAAAACAGAAAGAGACAATCTATTTCATTCTTCCTAAATTAACTAAGATCAAGCTCTCTACTGATGATATTCATCGGATTAGATATAAAGATTATCGGTCAAAAATCATCTGAACTCAAGAAGATGAATTTGATCTAAGAACGATCTAATCAATTCCTCTAAAACTCAATCAATCGCATATCCAGAATCAAAAGACTAAAGCAATATCACAATTGAACTAAGCCAGGTATCAATTTCTAATTAGATCGATGAAAACTATAATTGAATTCAACAACTTACTCGAGATCGACGCAATCCGAAAATGAAAAATCCGATGAAATTATGAGAAATTTCTTGTTTCTGGTGGGGAAAAAAGAGAAGATATCCAGACGCCACGCAACAAAATGAGAGAGAGAACCGGGAGAAAGAGAAATCTCGCGGACGTCACGGATGAATAAGTCCGATTTAAGCGGCGCGGCTGTATCCTGCTTCGAGTCCACAAACACACTCCGCACCCACTCAATGACCCGCTCACTGACATGCGGGTCCCACTCGCTCGGCAGAAGGGGTGACGTCGCCGGCTATTGCCTCTCGCCAACGGTCCGTTGGTCGTGATTGGCGTTGGTTCCCGACCGCCCGATGTGACTGACGCGTGGACGGCTGAGATGCTTCAGGGACCTCTGTTGGTTTGTATCACGGGAGAAAAGGGAATCTCTGCCAATATAGTATCAATCTGACGGTCGTCAGTGGGCGGGCCCCACCATCGTCCTCCCGATGCACGGCCGGTCTCCTGGCCCTCAGCCCAAGCGGAACGCCGGATTGTCACCATCAGTTCGATCCAGATCTAACGGCTGTGGTCGATTTTAGAGAGGTTGGTCTTGGTAAGGGTGCTCGGTCATGAAAGTTACCACGGGGCTGTTTGGCTCAAATCCTAGCCTGTTGGGCAAAGGTTAACGAAGGGGGTTAAAGAGAAGGATTAATGTACTTAGTCTATTTAATAATCTGAATGACTAAATTATTAACCCGTTAAATAAGTTTTATTTTAGCTCTTATGATCAGTTTTAGTGTTTGGGAATAACAATAATTTTGACTATTTTCTTTATAATTAGAAGGGTTAATTCTTATTCCATCTAAATAGGAGTATTAGTAAACCTCTCATTTTGAGGGGTTAACTCATTTTAACCCCTCTAGAGGGGTTAACTTAACTCTTCTATATTTTTTATGTTTGGCAAATTATGGAGGGTTAACTCACTTTAACCCTTATATAGATTTGTTGTGTTTGGCAGGTTAAGAAGGGGTTAAGTCTCCTTAACCCTTTGCCAAACGGTACCAAAGTTTTTGGATTTAGAATTTTATAGATAATTTTAAATTTTATAAGTTTCTATATATATCGTAGGATTTTAAATATTTTATTTGGTTTAATATTATTATAGAAAAGTAAATTTTAAAATTTGTAATTTTAAATTCTAAAATTGCAGGACAACAAATATTTGGGAGATAGTGTGAGGAGTGTTTGTTGACGTGAAGCACCAAAATACCAAATCCTCTCCAATTGATAGCATTCCGCAAATCCCAAAAAAGGCTTGTTTTTTGCATTTTAGGGATTTAATATTGCAAAACTTTTATTAAAACAAACACCAAGTATGGAATCCAAAAAAGAAATAAGTGATGATTTTTTGTTCCTAGAATTTGTAATCCATTCCAAATGCCAAAATTGTTGATGAACCAAACAGCCCCTTATTCATTTACTAACTTCTAATACGAACAAAATTTGGAATGCGAGGGTGTATTTGTCAACTTTAAAATAGAAGTTTGCTAGACTAATTTTATCTTAACCAAGCTAAAACTAAACCATATAAGAGTTGGTTCACAAAAAGACTTGGTTCATGAGCTAGATTTTGAACTTGAAATATTCGGGCCAAATTTTGTCAAAGAAAAAGCAATATCTTGAAGATACCACTTAAAACAAGTTTTCTGAAATTGTTAAAATCACCCTAAAAATTTATAGTCAATATCTTTCGTAGGTAAAAAGAGGCGAAATTTACATGAAATTTAAAATTTTATAAGAAACGGGATAAGGTTGAGGATATATATAGGCAATATGCTAGAAAAGTCTTTTAGATATACTAGTATAGTGCACGTGCTTTGCGGTAAAGCATATCTATTTTGTTTTATGTTTTTAAAAAAATTTTTGTTGGCTGCAAAATAATAAAATGACTTATATAGCAATATAAAATTTGAATAGTTATAATTTCATTTAAATGAATAAATTGTACGATAAAACTGTGTATAAAGAACTATATGGTTAATTATTATAGTTTAGATAATTGTTATAACTTATTTATAATTTATTAACATAGTTATAATATATTAAATAATTTTTTCTCTTTTAAATATAATAATATTATACATAGCATAATTATAATACTATTAGTAACTACGTTTTAATTTCATAATTAGTTTACAACACTATTAGTAAATAATTTACTAAATTATATAGTTATTAAATTATATTGTAATTTATTAATTTAAAAAATACTATTAAAATTATTATACTATTAATACTATTATCATTATAATAAATATAAATAATTTTTCATACTGTTATCATACTTTTAAAGGGCTAATAAGATGAAAGGTGACATGTAGTCCCTTGTAAGTGATAAAACCTAAAGGCATAAAGCACAAACCTAATGAATTTTTTTATCTTTTATTTTTCCAGAATTTTTAAATATTATCTGAAGATAAATTTTAAATTTTTATTAATAATATAATTAAATAATAAAATAATAGTGTGACCAAAGGTTTTGAGAAAGCGAGGAGATGCGTAATTAATAAGAGGTTATATATAATTAGTGAATGATTAATTAAAACTAATGACCTTTTTGGGAATTATCAAACTTAAAAGGGCAAAAATGAAAATTAAAAGTTTTGACAAGGCAATCCTAGTATAGATATAGATACGGACATAGATTTATAACATTAATACATATTTGAAAAGATAAGCTTAGACAGTTAGACCCTGGATCATCAACACTGGCCTCAAATCCAATGCTCAAAGTAATTTAATTATTTGGTCAACATGTATGTTCGAATATCAAGTACAGAGCGGATACTTATATGTTTGTATCAACTAGGGTCAAAGAATAATATTAATCATGAAATGATTTATCTGATCTCACGTGTT
The DNA here is from genome assembly GCA_022839385.1 of Asparagus kiusianus. NCBI lineage: Eukaryota > Viridiplantae > Streptophyta > Magnoliopsida > Asparagales > Asparagaceae > Asparagus > Asparagus kiusianus. The sequence goes on along the minus strand of BQKN01065843.1, from coordinate 1,209,888 downwards.
TCAAAGGGAACATTGATATAACATGATACTTTGATCAACATATTTAGTATTTGCATCCATTTTTTTCATCCTCATGATTTGGTCAAGGTCTCAATCGACGGGTCCACGTGAAGTGGAGCAAATTTGGCCCGGTTGCAAAATATGACATAAAAGGAGATGAGCGACAAGTTAACGCAGATATTATTATAAGCTTTCGTCCGCTGATGTGTATTTTGGAGGCGTATTAGGCCTACAGTGAATCGAATTTCGAGATGTTTAAGGTTCAGCTGGGCATCAAGTGTAGCCTTAGAACTGAAGCAAGCCTCATCGACCGGTGGTTGAATGAAATCTAGCACAGGAAATCTTTGGGGAACAGAGATATGCTTATTTGAAAATTGCACAGGTTAGGTTGTTGTTTTGTTTAATTCATTGAGATTTTGTTCGGGAATGAAGGAGACAGCCCAAAGATGCTTTCGTATTCTAATGCATTGGTCTCGACGAAGTACGTTCCTTGACTAGTAAGTTGGCTTGATTTAAATTTTAGGAGAAGATGAGTTTCACCGATAATACAGTAACATACAAAACATTGTTTTTCTGGTCTTCACTTGCCATCCATAATATTGAACAATTAATGTGTGAATGAGCAGAGAGTTAGGCGCTTGAGAAATTATCCAAGTGTCTTACACTTCGATTGGGAGTTTACTAACGGAAGGGAATGGACGGAAAGCTAAATAATAGAAATGAAATGTAGAGAAGGGGAGTGAAAAAATAAAATATTATTTGGGAGTTTAGTAAATGGAACAGAAGTAAATTTATTTTAATTTGTCTCAGAGTTCTAATAAAGAGGAGGGAAGTGATCGAAGTGAATATATATAAAGTTATATAAATACTCTTTCATGTTATTAAGATGATGGTATATCTTAGCTATTGATTTTGATGTTACAAGGGTATAATTATCTTACCATATTGTGAAATTTTACTATGATTTCCATTCCATCCTCTACCGCCCAAATTGAGAGGGGAGGGGGGGGGTCGGGGGGGGGGGGATCTAGAGAAATTTAACCTTCCATTCAATCCTCTAACCCCTCAAAAAACTCCCAAACAATGTTAAAAATAAAATTTTACTTTGAATTCTATCCTCTAACCCTCATCCAAACACACCCTTAAGAAGTTTTGGATACTTGTAGAGGGGGAGGAGGAAGTTAATAGGGAAAGCTGTGTCAATGCCCCAAATTTGAGAAGTCTATGTGACTCGGCCCTTCCTACTTTTGCACATGTACTTAAGCCCTCAAAATTTGAAAGTTATGTGACATGTCCCCTTATGTGAGCTGTAGCCCAACGGTATGTGTATTTTCTACAAAGAAAGGGAGAAGTGAATCTAGATTGGCTTTTTTGCCGAATACAAGGCCATTTTACAATTAAATCGCCTACGCCTATGATTAAGGAAAGCCTCTCCTTTTATCCAACCTGTAAAAATAATCATATCATATCATACTCCCTTTAAAAGAGGGAGTTGTGGAAAAACTTTTCATGGACTATATTGCCCCTATTCTTTTTTTATATTATATTCTAATCATAATTAACTAAATTAATTATCATTATTAATTAATCATATTACTTTTCACTTCAATTTTGTCTAACTTGACCCTAAAACTTTCAATATTATTATAAAACTCTCATATTAATTATTAATAATGCATAATACTATATTGATAGACAATTGCAAGTTAATAAATTCTTTTGGAATGAATATAAAGAATTATCCTAAAATTATATCGTGACACTCACATAGGAAAAGTGTAAAGAGTATTCTTGCGTACATAAGTAAAAACATGTAATTTTAGAAAATTTTAGGATATCTAAGTGCATTAAGATATAAGTGGAGGTATATGAGTGTAACTTCTGTAAGTTGTAAGCTATTTATGTTTAATTAAGCCTATGAAAAGATTTGAATCCTTTGTTAAACACAAGCAATAGTATGTGATCCCTTTGATAAATAATATACATCATATAATATGAGGTAAGAGGTTTAGCTTATATTTATATAGTACAGAAGATGTGGAAAATTTTAAGCAACATATTTTAAATAATTCTTAAGATTTTAAATTATAAATAAAATTATATACTTTGCTTAGAATCTGTAAAACCCCGTAAATTTGAATATTTTATGATAAATAATGATAAATATGTTATATGTGAAAAATAATGTATTTTGATATTTGAATATGATAAGAATTGATTTGAGATTAATTCAATGTATATTTGTGAAAATATGAGTGCAAATGCACAAAACATGCACAAAGGCCAAGAGTGAAAATCTGGGAATAATGATCAGTTATGAGTTTTTATATTTTGCATACCGATGCAGTTAGAATTTGGAAAAGTATAAAAGACCAAAGTTGTAGGTCTCTTCAACAGCTTTCCAACAAGTCTTAAATGACCTCATTCTGAGGTCAGATTAGAAAGTTACAGTTAAAATACCAAAATGGTATTTTCCTAGTCAGACTAGGTTTCCTGGTTCGGGTCTAACAGGTTTGTTTCGGGTTTGCCTCTATAAATACCTGTATTTTTCACGAAAATTCTTTTCTTTTATCATATCTAAGAACCTTAATAGCCACCAAACTCCATAAACCCTATTTTGAATTCTTGGAGAAGATTGGAGGCTTTCAAGTTGGGTTTTTGTTGATTTTTGGCTTTTGGAGTGGAGATCTCCTTCGATGTTGCTTCTAACAAGTTTTCCTACAACCCCACGCGAGTATCATCTCTACTAATCCCCCTCCTAGTTTTTAAAATATTTTTGAAGAGTTTTTAATGAGTTTTATAGAGCCAAATCAATTAATTTGTATATAAAAATTGGATCTTTTGTATATATGTATAAAGACTAGGTCTTTTTATGTTAAAGAGATTAAGCACGAATTTACAGAAGTGTTTTAAGATCTAAAAATAATTTAAAATATTGTTTGTCTGAATATAGATGTCTTATTCTTTATTTTAAAGTTTCGTGCATGATTAAAGGTTTACATATGATTTCTTATGCAAATAATCATGTTTGTTATGTTCTGCTAAAAATCTGCTGCACATATATACTATTGAACTAGAAATTTAAAATAACAAATGAAATCCAAATTGAACCAAACTAATTCCAATTGAAAGATATGTGAATCTAGTTTTCAAAACAGAAAACCATACCTAAAGATAATTTTCCTAGAGAAAGATATGCTCAATTTACTGATGATAGGTTCTGCAGAAAATCTGCTGCACGAATAAAATGTTTGACTGGAAATTAGAAATATCATATGAACTCCAAACTGAGCCAAATCAGTGTCAAATGATAGCTATGTGAGTCTAGTTTACAAAACGAAAAACTATTCTTAAAAAGAGTTTGTCCAGAGAAAGATATTCTCAATCTACTAATGATATATTCTGCAGAAAACTGCAGATGTGCTGTTTTGAAATAAGTTGATATATTACGTAAAGGCTTCTTGAGTTTCGCTCTTGTTTGTTAGTGTTGAGAGAATTTCTCGATCTTGTACTGTTATGTACAATGCTTAAGAGTTGTTTAACATCTAGGATAATGATGAACACCAGATATGGACACGCACACCGAGATATGTGCACGTACACTTAGATTATGTTGTGAACATACTTTTTGTCGCACGTTGAGCTGATGAATACATATGAAAGAGTATAGTTAATTCATGTATCCGGAAATAGAGAGATGAAATTTATTTGCTGCAGAACGATTGAGTAATAGTATTATAATAGTATCGTTATTTCATGTATCCGGGATAGGGATATAAAACCTATTGCCGCAGAACGATTGAGTAAGAATATTACAAAAGTATCGTTAATTCATGTATCCGGAAATAGGAAGATAAAACCTATTTGCCGCAGAACGATTGAGTAATAGTATTACAAAAGTATCGTTATTTCATGTATCCGGAAATAGGGAGATAAAACCTATTTACCGCAGAATGATTGAATAATAGTATTACAACAGTATCGTTATTATATGTATCCGGAATAGGAAAATAATAAACCCTATTGCCGCAGAGCGATTGAGTAACGAGCATTACAAAAGTATCGCTATAATACAAGATGATGCACACATAAATATTTGATCAGTTGTAGGCTTTACTTCTATGATAAATTGCCCGCGAATAGGATATTTCCTTTAAAATTTTGATGCACCCGTTATGAACGGCAGATATATTTGTTTTAGCAATTATTAATATCCTCTTATTATAGAGCAGGTCACTCGGACGTAGTTCGAGATGAGATGATTATTCTTTATGTTAGAGATTGGAGTATTTATCATTGATTATTTGTTATTCATTCATAGAGAGTTATATGAATGATTTGATATATGTATGTACTGACTCTATTTTCTTATATACTCCTACCCCTTCCCCTGGGGAGAGGTAGTGATGATCTCGCTAGCGCTTTGACGCTCGTTGTTTTTCCCCCTTTCAGGCAGCGAGTCTGGCGCACGGAGAGTCGCAGGTTGATGGGACTTCTTAGTTGTCCATTTAGTTACTTATCATATTTTGTAGTTATTGCAGAACTCCACATGTTGTTGATAAATCTCAGAATCTAGATTGGTATTTTGTTTCATAGAGTTGAGAGCTATTGTGAGACTTTGTTTATGTGACTCATTGTATTTGAGATTCAGTTCAGACTCAGATATATGTCTATTTTATTCCAGTTAGGCTCATTATTGATTTTTCTTATGCTTCTTCTGTGTATATCCAGTGTTGCCCTATTTCTATTTTTACCTGTCTGTACCTTCACCTATTTATTGTTTCCACTAGAGAGATAGTGATTGTGATGGTAAAACTTGTCATAGCATGGTGGTTGGTGCTTGGCAGGTTTGACAATCCGGGTTTTACCTGGGACTGCAGCCTTGTGTGAACCCTGGGGCGTCACAGAATCATATCATACTCCCTTTAAAAGAGGAAGTTGTAGAAAAAACTTTCTATGGACTATATTACCCCTATTTTTTAAATATTATATTTTAATCCTAACTAAACTAAATTAATTATTATTGTTAATTAATCATATTATATGCCACTTCAAGTTTGTCTTAGTCTCTAAAACTTCCAATGTTATTGTAAAACTCTCATATTAATTATTAGTAATGTCTAATAATATATTAATAGACAAATACATGTTAATAAATTATTAATGGAAAGAGTAGAAAATATAGAATTATCCTAAAATTATAAATATATTCATATAGGAAAATTATAAATGTATTTTTGCGTATAGAAGGTACAGACATGTAATTTTAAAAAATTAGGATATTTAAGTGCAGAAAGATACAAGTGGAGGTATGTAATTAAAACTTTTATAAACTGAAAGATATTTAATTTAATTAAGCCAATAAAGATTTAAAGCATTTGTTAACCAAAAGTAATAGTATGTGATCCCTTTGATAAATAATATTCATCATAAAATATGAGGCTAGAGGGTTAGCTTATATTTATATACTAGAGGAAATGTGGAAAAATTACAGCATCATATTTTGAATAATCTTAAGATTTTGAATTATTTCTGAATTTATATACTTTACTTAGAAAGCTTTAGAAGAGGATTTCGAATGACTACTACAAAGTGTTGGTCATCATATAAATAATGGACAAATAAAATCCATGATATTGGATTGCAATAATCGGGGTTAAGTAAAAATATATGGGTGTTATATGAGATAATGCTCATACATAATATAATATTTTAATCTATAATCTCAGATATTGATGACTTTTTAACATAAGAATTTGTGTCAATATATATGCTTGAGATTTGGGAGACCTGGGAGTGGAGAGATTTGGGATATGAATTGTGGCTTTTGTGACTTGTGTTTTAGTTTTGGTTTCCAAACACGACCTAATGCTAAGCCCACAATCAAATTAAAAATGACTCGATTTTGTTATACCATCCAATATTTTCGATAATGATCAATATATGAGAAAAATCCTCAAAAAATAATAATATAAAACCATAAATATTATTAAGATAAATTATTTAACCTTTGAGATCAGCCGATAGAGCGATATAATGGTCAATTTTTCATATATTTCCTATAAGAGTAATATTTAAAGGTAATTAAGATATCATTTCATTGATTTTAAATCTCCAATAATTCTACATTATTCCCTTAAAATTTTAAAATTGCTTATAATTTAGGTACTAATATAGAATTATAAAATATTTGAGCTAAATTTAAAAGAATAGTTAATTTTTTGAAAACTCTCTAAAGTATGGGGAATGTTTCAAAAAAACCACTCAACTAATTAATTTAATTTGACAGGGCCTCCTAACTATAGAGGTGTTATAGATAACCCCTCTCAACTTTGATGCGATTTTAGAAAACACCGTTCGACTTAGCTTGTCTTATAAAAACTCTTCTGGTCTTTTACACGTCTCTTAACAAACCCCCTTAACGTAAAAGACTTTAATAAGCGATTTTGTCAAAATACCCTATTAAAGAAAGCCATTTTAGTTAAAAGAAACTCTCAACTATTAATAAAAGGATCACGACCAATTTACAAATCATTTTACCTCTAAATCTTCACTTTTTCTTTCATCTAGCAAAAAATCAAGCTATTTCTTTTATGGTTGAGGGATATTTTGGTCTTTCCAAGTTAAGTATTTATCACATAATGAATTCGATTCAATGATATTAGTTTTGAGGGGTTAATTGAGAAAATTTTATAGGGTTAAATCAAAATTTAAAAGTTAAGATAGATTAACTATAACACCCCAAATTTGACGAACAAGCATTTACTCATTTTAAGTAGTTAGGGGGGGGGTTAACATTTCCCCCATAGTTGAGGGGAAGTTTTCTAAAATTAACCCTTAAACAAAGTACAATTTAAGACACATATGATATCAATCTTATAAGAGTGGATTTTATAGCAAGTCTATCAGTATCTCTGAAAATATTTTGCTATAAAATTTGCAGATAGAAAATTAATCTTTATTTGGGATGACTATGTGATCCTTATGATTCTCCTTATTTTTTATGATTTATAATAAATTATTTAACAAAATAAATTAAGTTGTTCATTTTATACGTCTCACCTTTATAAAACATACAATTTGGATATGAGTGTTATTATATTCTTTTAACTCTTTAGCTTAAATTTTTGGATATTATTCAATATTGGATAGATCTATATCATTTTATTAAAATACAATCCATATGTGTACAAAATATGTTTAAATCATTCTCAAATTATATTTTATAGTTTTCTAAAATTAGAGAGTAATCATTTTGACAAATTAATTAAATAGTTGAGAAGATGTAGGAATATTATAATATCAAATTTTGGAATTGATCACATGATTTATATTTTCTTTCTTGATTGAATTTGCACATTATAACTTTAAATTTTCTATAGAAAAGTTTTTGAATATCTATAATACTCGGTCGCCAGATAATAGAAAGTGGAAGTAGACAATAGGTGCAAGTGATTTCTTTATAATTAAACAAAATCCTCTATGACCAGATAAACCTATCATTTTACGTTGATGAATTCAAGATTTATTTTTTATTAATAATAATAGTTTCTTTAGATATTGGTGCTTACATCATTAATATTTTATAATTATAATTTCAAATCATTAAATTGCTCTTAAAACATTAATATTTTAAGACTTTAAACCTCACTAATTATGTGTAAGGTAAAGTGTTGAAACCAACAAGATTTTATATATTAAAATATCTAAAACTTTTTAATATATTATGATAATCATAAACTTTTTTGCAACTATGTTATAGTAAATTCATAAACTAATAATCAACAATTATAATATTTGACCACGTGCATTGCACGTGCATTTTACCTAGTAAATAAAATAATGTGGAGGTGGGAAATGGAGTTTCTTCCCACATTATACCCCTTAATTGGCCCTTCTAATATAGTCTCTCCCTCCACCCCTCTCTTCCCTCCCTTCCTCCCTTCCTCCCTCCCCACTCCCCTCCTCCAATGAGCAAATCTCATCTTTCCTCCATCGCCGCTATGCCCAAGCTAAATCCTCACCCAGATCTGAACTTGGATCCACCTCTAACTCCGTCAGTGCCTCCTCCGTTGATTTACTCCTTCCCATCCAACACTCAAGCACATCCTCGTCAAGTCCAACTCCAGCCGCGATGACAAGATCTCCTCCGACCTCACTGCCTTTCTCCTCCCTCGACTACTCCCTCTCCACCTCCAAACTCTCCTGCATGATAGCGATGTATTCATAGACAATGATGATTGCTCACCAATTGTTTGATGAAATGACTCACAGAACTTTGGTTTCGTGAAACACTATGATTGCGGTTAATGAGCAAGAAAATAAAGAGACAAAGGCACTGAGCTCTTTCGGTGTTAATGGGCTCTTTGTTCACTCATCTCTTAAGCGGTTGATGTAGAAGTGGTGAACAGTTGAAGAAACAACTCAGAAAAACAGGCTGGAAGATTGGCGGTCGACCGCAAGATTAGTTGTAGTCGACCAAAATCGTGCACGGAGAGCAGCAGGTTTCTGGAGTTGGGACGGTCGACTGCCGTGACTGTCACGGTCGAGTGGATCCACCCTGAAGGATTTTTTGTTTTTGTCGTTGCCTTGAGGTTGATCGCGAGGAATTTGGTGGTCGACCGCATAAAGGTCTGAGCTAGGCGTTGGGTTTTCAACCCGTTTCATTTGTTGTTTGTATAAAACCCTAAACATGATTAATTAGGGTTAAGCAAAGATGTTTTGAGTAACTTTTGATTGAAAATTGTGCATCCTTTGTGGGAGGATTTGTGAGAGATCTAGAAAGCTTTGTTTGATGGTTTTTGGTGAGATTTGTAACCCTATTTGTATTCTTTTGATTTCTAATAGTAAGAACTCCCCCCTCCTTGCTCCGTGAAAGTAGGCAACTTGCCGAACCATGTAAAATTTATTTGTCTTACTGTGGTGATTGTGTTTTGCTGGTGTGGTTGTGATTTATCTCATTTTTGTTCGTGCACTTTTATGTGAGTTGAGTTCCGTTGCACACAACAAGTGGTATCAGAGCTTCGGGTTTGGCTTGGGGCTTGTTCGAAGGATTCGCTAAAGGATTCTTATTTGGAGAGTTAGATCTATAACATGGGAGAAGCAATCATATTAGGTTCGTCTCTTACGAAGGCGATACAGAGTCTGAGCATCAATAATACGAAGATTGATGTTCTGAAGTTCGATGACAAGATCAATTTCGGTTTGTGAAGGTGCCAGGTGATGGATGCGTTGGATGCACAAAATTTGGATGAGACTCTTGAGTTACAAGAGAAACTAGTTGACATGGAGGAAAATATTTGGAAGAAGATAAATAGTAGGGCTTGTGGAGTTATTCGGTCATGTTTGATGTCGGATCTTATTTATGATGTAATGAACGAGACATCGGCGAAGAGATTGTGGGAAACGCTCAATGAGAAGTATCTTACGAAGAGCATCAAGAATCAATTTCACTTGAAGAAAAAGTTTTATCAGTTTAAGATGAAGATGGGAGTTTCCATTAGGGAGCATGTCAACAACTTCACGAAGTTACTTTCAGATATGGCCAATGTGGACATCATGGTTGAGGATGAAGGCAAGATGATACTACTTTTATGTTCGTTACTAGAGGATGATTGTTTTCGTCAAAAGTTGATCTTGTTGTCGAATTCATTATATCTTCGGTCGATTACAATAAATTCAAAGAAAACAGCCTTTTTATAAGACTCTTTTACACAACAAAAATGAATATTACAACTCTTGAGAAAATAAACGCAGGATCGTTGTTTGGATCACTGCTTTTGTAGGATCTTTGCCTGTGCCGGGAACGCTTTAGCTCGTTGACCACAGAATCACAGATTCTGATTGAATCGTGAGGGGCTTATGATTCTTCCTTCGTTATCGAAGTGAGAATTGGAAATAATATCTTATCGAAGTAAGATAGTCGTTCTTCTTGAAATCAAGTCTAAGCTCGAATGTCAAGGAATCACTCCAGGAACTGAAATCTCTGCTCTTTCTGCTCTGGAATGCTCTCTGGTCAGCCTTGGATCGTCCTTGTGCCAACCTCCCCCAAAAAAATGATCTCAGGGGGTATTTATAGCCCCGAGAAGAAAACTGTCTTCCGAGACAGTATTTGCTGTCTCGCTGGTCGAGACAGTATTTGCTGTCTCGCCCAGCGAGACAGTGTTTACTGTCTCGTCCAGCGAGACAGTAAATTTACTGTCTCGCCCTGCGAGACAGTAAAACACTGTCGCGGAACTCTTTAACTGCCTGACAGTTTCTTGTAACTGCCTTCCCACGTTTTAAAACTCCGTTATTCTGGCAGTTATCAACGTGATTCTCGCCCACGACGTTCCCCACGTTCTTGAACAGTTGGTGGCCACGTGTCGGCGGTTTTCAATGCGGTTTTGAACCTCTAAAGTCTGTCTCGCCTGGGCGAGACAGTAAAGTCTGTCTCGCCTGGGCGAGACAGTAAATTCTGTCTCGCCTTGGCGAGACAGTAAAGTCTGTCTCGCCTGGCGAGGCAGTAAAGACTGTCTCGCCTGCGAGACAATCCAAACTTGTGTTCTTTTTGGCATTTTTGGATGTCTTCTTCCTGAGCTGAGTTTGGATATCTTTCAGCATTTTTTGACGCCTACAGATACCCCCTCCAAAGTATTCCAGAATCATTCTTATAGAGGAGTTCTGGGATACTTTGGATAAGATAGGTTTTACTTACGATCCCTTCAATGCTTGGTTGAGTAGATCGTGTAGAAGATTCCATAGATGGCTTCAACTCTTGACCTCTTTGTCTCTCAATCTATTCAGTGCCTTGTAGAATAGTTAAGATTCTTCCGGCGTCGCGTTTATCGCTTGACCGTTGTCGAGATCTTGATTCGAAGCTAGAATTTGTATTTGTGAATTCAGCTTTTGTCATCAAATTGATACTGGATTGTTAATCGCCGTATCAGTCTTCATAAGAACACAGGTTGTCAGGTTATCCTTAAGAATATTCTGAGTAATATTCTCCAGAAACTTCCTGTTGAGGATAGGGAAACAGTTTAGACTCGTGTACCTATTAGAGTATTCAGGTCTCTTTTTTGTTGGTAGAGATGAACCCGGAATCGGAGAGGAAGAATTTTATATTCTATCTCCTGGTCTCTTGTTTGTTGGTAGAGATAAACCCAGAATCGGAGAGGAAGAATTTTATATTCTATCTCCTGGTGCAAAGGAAACTCGAAGTGGGATCTCCACCTAAAGAATCTGGATTGGTTTGAATAATCCTAACTGTCATAAGGTTTGATTATCCAATTCAAAAGTTGACATTTCGTTCGCAAAATGAATCGAAAGGAGATTTGGTTGTGGTTCTAACTGTAGTAAGGTTTGACCAAGTAGGGGTTGAGATGATCCTAACTGTTTAAAGGTTTGATCATTCAATTTGTGGACCTCTCGTTCATGGAAGGAATCGAGAGGGGATTTTGGCTTTGTGGTCCTAACTGTAGGAAGGTTTGACCAAGTGGGGGTTTTGAGATGATCCTAACTGTTTAAAGGTTTGATCACTCAATTTGTGGACCTCTCGTTCATGGAACGAATCGAGAGGGGATTTTG
>BQKN01065843.1:1183630-1198313 GCA_022839385.1 Asparagus kiusianus | reverse complement strand
CAATTTGTGGACCTCTCGTTCATGGAACGAATCGAGAGGGGATTTTGGTTGTGGTCCTAACTGTTTAAAGGTTTGACCAAGAGAGGAGTCTAGGTGGATTTAACCATAAAGTATTTTGGTGGACCCATCGTCAGTTGATTTGATCGGTGAGGGATTTTATAGTGGGGGACTGTGAATCGTCAAGTACTTCGTAATTTCAATGACAAAGTATTTGGAAAGTCACAGTGGGAATTGGCAAAATTGATCCCGACGATTGAAACCAATTGAGCAACAGATGAATGAATCTCATCTCAATGAAAGAATATTCTAAAAAACGCGGAGATAGGGTTTTAACGTTTATCGGGTTATCCCTAAGAATATTATGTTTAACATCCTTCCGGGAACTTCCCGTTATATGAATTATCGACCCCCAGCTTTCTTTGCAAAACTGGGTATAACGAGAAATACGTTATCATTAGTTGCATGTTCGGGTTATCCTTAAGAATATAAGATTCTCTAGGAACTTTCCGTTACATAAATCATCCACCCCCAGCTTCCTTTGTGAGGTCGGGTTGTATTTAATCGGATGATCGAGAAGTAGTTTATACTCGTATACTCTTTGGAGTGACATAAAGAAGCAGTTTATACTCGTGCATCCAATTGGAGTAGGATGCGTCCTCATTTGGCTTGTTTTGCCGTTATGACGCCGGAGTCAATTAAGGCTTGGATCTTATTTTTGAGTCCGAAGCAAATATTAGTGGGATGAAGAACCCTTCTGTGGTATGCGCAGTAGTTTGGATCCGTAACCATCTGAGCACCCTCTTGATCTTTAATAGGTGGCAGCTCGATTTTGTCGTTGGCCAGGAGGTATTTCAAAATGATTGGAGCTTCATCATCTTCGAAGGAATACTCCTTTTGGAACCTCGTATCGAGAGTCGCATTCCCAATGATTGCAGACGTCGTCGGTTGGCTCCTCTCAGTTTTCTTCCTTTTAAGAAAATATTCAGCTTGTTCACCGCGCATTTTCAAATCCTTCCAAGTTTTGGATGGTACGACCCCCAGGACTTCCAGGACATCGATGGAAAGATTGTTGTGGCATGTCTGCAAGATGAATTCCTCTGTGACAGGATCTCTGCAATTCATTGCCTTGTTACGGAAGCGTTTGATAAAATTATCGACTGACTCTCCGTCATTTTGCTTTTCATCCAAAAGGGTTCCGATTGACACTTCGGTGTCATCGTCGAAGAAATTGCTGAGGAATAAACTTTCCATGTCATCCCAGCAATTGATGCTCCTTGGTTTGAGGCGTCGATACCAATCTAAGGCGGGTCCACGAAGAGTGCCAACGAATGACCGGACCATTAAAGCCTCATTTCCAGAGATTATGCCCAAATGTGACTTGAAATAAATCAAGTGCTGAATAGGCGAGCTCTTTCCTTCAAACGGTGTGAAGTTGATCAGATGGAATTTTATCGGGTATGGAATTGAATCCCATTCTCTTGGATAAGGACATGGAATACCCGTCTTCTTCACCTCTTGAGCCGTCATCAAAGTATTGACTTTGTTTTCAAGCTCCTTCATTCTCTCATCATCATCTTCATTCGAAGGACATTGAGGAGAATGAATTTGATCAACCCTTGTAAGAAGCGTCATCGAACCATCCCCAATGTCATTGTTGGGAGGATCCGTTAAACCACTCCCAGCGTTATTGTTATTAGGAGGTATATCAGCCATAATGACTTCATCCACTTCTGGATCACTGTCGTCTATGACATTCTGAACGTGGCAGCTGGATTCAGCTCGTTGGCTGGACTCAGGAGGTTGAGGCCGTTGAGCTAACAGTTCTTTCATTTGTTTGATGGCTGACTCCATCTCTGTTTTCATTTCAGCCCTAATTTCTTCATGTTGTCTAGCTAGGGCTTCTTGAAGTATTTGAGTGAACTGATCAGTGGTGATCATGAACACTTCTCTGGCTTGTCCTGCGCTAGACATCGTATCATCCGAAGCGATGGCTGAACAAGTGTCTGAAAGTTCATCCTCCGAGGATATCCCTTCATGCTTTCTTTTATCAACCATGTTGATAGCGACTTTAGAGAATTCATCCTCTTGAGCAGCAAGCTTCTTGTGGAAATGTCTCAGCTTGGGTTTTTACATTTCGGCTCTAATGAGTCGTGTACAGGAACAATGGGAGTTTATTTCCTGGACAGTTCTCTTTCGTGTTTTGTTCATACCCCCAGCTTGATAGTACAATTCGTCGGTATGATTGCCGGAAAATCCTATCATCCGTTGGTATGACCTCTCAGGTATGACGGTACTTTTTAGTGAACACGTCTCCTTCTGAGGGTGTAAAACCTTGTTGGCATTCTCGGGACGATTTATCACTATCCTTGAGCGATCCAAGGTTATGTCACGAGTTACACGTTTAAAACCACCCCCTTGTGGGTATGGAATCTTCACGGGCTCCGAATGCTGGTGTAGGCGTATAAAATTGCCTATAGGTCCCACAATACAGCTCGACGACACCAATTCAACAAACGGACCATCGAGCGACGTATCCAAACAAAACCGTTAGCTCGCCAACGCCGAAGCCAAGCCATACGCAACGGAGCAGGTTAACGAGGCGACGAAGCCAACAAATCGCACCCAAGCATTGGAACACATCCACTCGTACGCGGAATCAAACCAACGTTCGGGGAATCGCCGAGTCATCTAAACAAGAGCGAACTCGGTGATATAACGATCGAATCAAGATCAATTCCGGACTCGAACTCAGAAGCGGATTAACTGCCATGTTTGGAATCAAGTCAACAAGTCGATTCCAGATCAACTCAACCACAAACCGAATCACGTCGGAACCGGAAACAACAGGAAACGACGAAACGACGGAAACCGCACCTAAGGGGGCTCGGCCAAAGCCGAGCCACCTGTGGGTGGCTAGGCCCTGTTCTGTGCACGGGGCACAGTTTCGAGCGCCTATAAATAGGCCTTGTGCTCATTTGGTTCAAGGGTTGGATTTTGGAGGAGGCGAAGCCCTGCTGGATTGGAGATTCAAAACTTAGAAAAGATTCAATCTTTGGAGACTCGAAGACTTGCTCATCCGGATCTGGTGCTCAGCGATCGACAACGCCAAATAAGGCAGGAGTTCGAGAGGACCGGATCGGGAGATCTACGTTTCTATACTCCGGATCTAAGCTTGGTTCTTAGATCCCGAGATTGAGCGGTTGTTTCCTTGGTGAAACAATCCCTCCGGCTATTATCTCCCTTGGTGGAATAATACCCATTATACTGCGTAGATCTGCCCGGATCTGGATCTAGCGGTGGTCCACGGCAAATAACCCCGGCGCAGGCGAAGAACCCACCAAAGCGAGTGACCGCATAACAGGAGCTCGCGATTCGTTCGACAAACAAGGAAAGAAAGTTGTAATCTTTTTCATTTCATTTTGATTTTTCATTGTAATCGGATCTTATAAAAAGACCGGATTTCTGTAATCGATAAACTATTACGAAAGTGTACAATGGAATCAATGAAGAAGAACACGATTTTTCCCGCGAACAATCTGGCGACCACAGTGGGAGCCACCGATCTCGCCGACGAGATCGTTGCGTCGCAGCCGCGGATCCTGATCCCGGTCGTGGAGGAGGTCGAGTACGAGTTCGACCAGCAAAAGTTCGAGGAGTACGTGTCCTCGTCCGGATCAACCTCCCCTCGTAAGTCCAAGTCTCCAAAGTTCTCCTCCAAGAGGAAACTTCGTTGGTACGAAGATGTTGAAGCTACCAACGAAGATCTCGCCCCGTTTGATGCCGAAGCTGCATTGGGTGAGATCTCCCCAATTTCCAACCAGGTCGGATCTACTCTGGCCAACCCTTCTGCCGCAGGGGGCGTAGCGACTCTCTCGAAGAGAGAGCGCCAAAGGCAACGACAACGCCTTGCGAAACAATTCGCAAAGGCGATGGAATCCGTGGACGGAGTCCGTTACAAAGCGGATCTGAAGAGCAAAAGAGGCAAGCAGCCTCAACAACAGATGAGTGGCAACTCCTCCAAGCCGCCGACCAACGAATGGATCCGTGTCAAATGGAATCGTTCAACACTTGAGGAGCGCATTCGCAAGCGTCGCGCACTCTCAGCGCAAGCACGGACTCGAGTCGAGGAAGCCCGTAGGAAGCTGTAGAATAGAGTGGCTAAGAAATCGCCGCCAACTCGTAAAATATGGAGGCCAAAATTCGAAGTGGTGATTCAGGCCGAGGAGCGACCTTTACAGCCTTCAAAACGAGTTCGATCTCCCGAACCATCCCGAGGAAGGAGGTCAATCTTGGAGCGTCTCGGTCCAATTCCCGACGAACGCAGCTAAGTTCATGAACGCTTGGGCCCGATGAGAGAGCCCCGAACGACTCAACACGCTGGGGGTCGCCATCACTCTCAGCATGACAAGGAGTTCAAGGCTACTGCGCGTGCCAATTTGCGCATTGAAGTCCAGGAGCCCGCTGAGAACTCACGCCCACAAAGGCGTGTTTCGAGGCGTGTGACTCTTGAAAGCCCAAAGAAGGCGATTCATCCTCAGAAGGAAACGTTGTCGTCCGAGGATGATAACGTTATACCTGAGAAATCGTGCCAACGTACGATAGGTTACTCCGATCAAATTGACGAGTTGTACTATCGTGCTGGGGATACGAGCAAGACAAGAAAGAGAAGCCCTCGTAGGCTCGAGACTCAGTGCCCCTGTTCCAAACTTATTCGGGCGGTATTGTCTCAGTGTAATTGCACTAAGACGGTCCCCGAAAGGGTTTCGGTGTTCGAAAGGCTCAGCACTAAGACGCTAAAGCCAAGGCCTACGCGTTTCCGACAAAGGAGAATGGTGGTTAAAGACGGTGAACATTCAAGAGTCACCGCTAATATGACCAACAAGGGAACATTGGCACGGGATGATCTCGAGTCGATTCTGAATGCATCCCAGCGTCTAACCCGTTTGCGGTCCGGAGCCATCTCACGAAGAACGTATGGGAGGGTTTGGATAAGCTCACCTTCAGAAGATGAAGAGTCGGATGCTTGCTCTGTTGTTGCATCTGACAACACTGTATCCAGCGAAGGAGAACCCCGTGAGTCATTCATGATAAGCGCGGAACAAGTGGCCAAGATGCTTGAAGAAGCCATGGCCAAACAACAGGAGACCTTCAGGCTCGAGATGCAGATGGCCATGCAGACCATGAGGGAGATGCATGAGCAGCAAATCCAGGCACTGAGGAACCAGCAAGGCGAACCAAGCCACCGTAATCAGGTTGTTCAAGAAGTTGAACATACAGATACGGATGAAACTCGCAATGTCGATGACCCTCCCATCAACGCAGGGGGTGGTAATGAGGATGCCAACGAAGATACAGGTGAAAACTTGAAAATCAAAAGCCTCGAGAGCAAAATCAATACCTTGATGTCAGCTCAAGAGGTGAAGAAAACGGGCATTCCTTGTCCATACCCAAGGGAGTGGGATTCGATCTCCTATCCGGCGAAGTTTAGTCTAATCAACTTCACGCCGTTCGATGGGAAAGGTTCCCCCACCCAGCATTTGATTTATTTCAAATCGCACCTGGGTGTTATCTCTGGCAATGAGCCTCTGATGGTGCGGTCATTCGTTGGCACTCTTCGTGGAGCCACCTTTGATTGGTACCGCCGCCTCAAGCCAGGTAGCGTGAGCAGCTGGGACGATATGGAGACCATGTTCCTCACCAATTTCTTCGACGACGATACCGAGATATCCATCGGAACGTTGCTCGACGAGAAACAGAAAGACGGGGAGTTAGTCGAAACCTTCGTCAAAAGGTTCCGGAACAAAGCATTAAACTGCCGGGACCCGATCACCGAGGAGTTCATCCTCCAAACTTGCCACAACAACCTCGCATTGGACGTGCTGGAAGCAATAGGGACAGCACCGTCCAATACTTGGAAAGACTTGAAGGTCCGAGGGGAACAAGCCGAATGCTTCCTCCGAAGGAAGAAGGCCGAGAGGAGTCAATCGACGACAAATCCTCCGAACTCAAACTTCACCTCCCGTGGTAAGGGCAAGACACCCGCAACGACTGTCGATGCTAATCAAACATCGCAACAGCAGTCCCGGAGGCAGCAAAAGACTTCGGACCAGAGGCCTCAAAAAGAGTACTCCTTCAAGGACGAAGATGTTCCAGCCATCTTCAAATCCCTCCTTGACAATAACAAGATCAAGCTCCCACCGATCACGAATCAGGAGGAAGCTGACAACACTGCGGATCCGAAGTATTGCGCATACCACAGGAGGATCCTTCATCCCACCAAGGCCTGCTTTACTCTAAAGAACAGTATCCAGACCTTGGTTGAAGCCGGCGTCATAACGCTGGAGTAAGCCAGTCAAGAATGGCGAAACTCCAGTGGGTGCACGAGTATAAACTGTATCCCAATCCTCCGACCGGTATAAGAGGTTAAACTGCTCCCTGATACTCCAATAGGTATATGAGTCTAAACTATTTCCGCGGGAAGTTCCCGGAAGAATGTTAAATGTAATATTCTTAGGGATAACCCGGTCATGATGAATAAAGTGATAAACACTAAACTCTTAATTTCTGAACACTCTTTTGCTGAGATGAAAGCCGGTCACTTCGTTTGATCGTTTTTCCCTCACAAAACTTTCAGTGGTGTTTGATAACTCATAGTCTCCACCACACAATTCCCACTTGGTCAAATCTATAAAAGTTAGGACCAAAGCTAAATTCCCCTCTCGATTCCTTCTATGAACGAGAGGTCCACTTTCAATTTGAGCAATCAAACCTATAAAAGTTAGGGTTGCTTGAATCTTTTTGATTCTCGGAGTGGAGATCCCACTTCTAGTTTCACCTTTCTGGATTCTGGGGGTGGAGATCCCATCCCGAGTCTCCTTCGCATTTGAAGATAGAATATAAAATTCTTCCTCTTCAGCTTTGGGAGATAGAATATAAAATTCTTCCTCTCCCGCATCGGGTTCGTCTTTGCCCCAAGAAAAGACAACACCTTTTCAATCCTCAAAGTTCGTGTCTCACCGGTACGAGGTATTTTATCCCGAAACCTAAGCAGGGATAAGTCTGCGCCTAACACGCGCTGCCGGTTTAGTCTTTTACCGATTGAAGAAGACACCAGAGTCCGATTCTGGGGAATTTCATCCCGAAGCCTAAGAAGGGATGAGTCAGCGCCTAACACGCGTTGCCGGTTAGTCCTTGACCGTTAAAAAGGACAAGCCCACATATTCCACATTGTGGCAGGTCGTTATTAATAACACCATAATCCGTGCTTCACACGTACGGGGTATTTTATCCTGAAACCTAAGTAAGGATAAGTCGATGCCTAACACGCATCGCCGGTTAGTTCTTGACCGTTTAAAAAGAACACTCGTCCACATATTCAACATTGTGGCAGGTTGTTATTAATAACACCGAAATCCATGCCTCACACGCATGGGGAATTTCATCCTGAATCCTAAGAAAGGATATGCCGATGCCTAACACGCGTCGCCGGTTTAGTCTTTTTCCGATTGAAAAAGACACCAGAGTTCGATTCTAGGGACCTTTATCCCGAAGCCTAAGTAGGGATAAGCCAACGTCTAATACACGTTGCTGGGTAGCCTATTCCCATAACAATGGCGAAGTCTATGTATTCGACATCATAGCACAAAGTCTTAGAGAATTCAATCTCTGAGCACAACGTTACATGCGAACGGATTTAAATAATTCGCATGCTAGCCCGACTCAAACGGTAGTCGGTAAAGGCTAATCAAATCCGTTTAAGGCTGGGGGTTAGCCAAAAATCCTAAAGTCAGCGCCTCACACGCGTCGCCGGGTAGCCTATTCCCGTAATAAGTGGTAAAGCCTATGTATTCAACATCATAGCACAAAGTCTAAAGGAGTTCATTCCTCTAGCATAACGTCACATGCGGAACGGATTTAAACAATCCGCATGTAAGCCCGATTCAAACGGTAATCGGTAAGAGCACGTCAAATCCGTTGAAGGCTGAGGATTTGCCAAAAATCCTAAGTCAACGTCTAATACACGTTGCTGTTTAGTCTTTTCACGGGAGAAAGACGAAGTCTACGTATTCAATATCGTAGCACTAAAAGAGTTAACTCTTTTAGCTTAACGTCACATGCGGAACGGATTTAAACAATCCGCATGCTAGCCCGACTCAAACGGTAGTCGGTAAAGGCTTATCAAATCTGTTGATGGCTGAGAATTTGCCAAAAATTCTATAAGTACGAGTCATTGACACATCAATACTATGAATTAGTCTCGTGGCTCGAGTATCCGCCACGCTCCAATAACTTACGAGCTTAAACTGTGTATACTCCAGCAGACATACGAGTATAAACTGTGTCAAACGTCGAACAGCGCATCACAATGAGGCCTGGACGCCGGACAACGCGTCGCAATGGAGCTCAAACGCCGGACAACGCGTCGCAATGGAGCTCAAATGCCGGACGACGCCGTCAATCGATGATCAGTTCTATGTTGAATCAACCAACTCGAGCTAAAAAAGCAAGAAATCAGGAATCGACTTCAAGTTCAAAATTCCGACGACGGTCAGACAATAAATGCAGCACCGGAATCCTCACAGGCGTTCTACAAAGCACTGAATGACCTGAAGGAATCGAAGGAATCCAGAACAGAAGCCATTCCAAAGTCCCGTTATACCGACTAAAGGTTGGGACAATCACATCCAAAGTATTCCAGACTCTTCTATAAAAGAACGAGACTGAAATACTTTGGAGGGGGTATCTGTAGGCGTATAAAATTGCCTATAGGTCCCACAATACAGCTCGACGACGCCAATTCAACAAACGGACCATCGAGCGACGTATCCAAACAAAACCGTTAGCTCGCCAACGCCGAAGCCAAGCCATATGCAACGGAGCAGGTTAACGAGGCGACGAAGCCAACAAATCGCACCCAAGCATTGGAACACATCCACTCGTACGCGGAATCAAACCAACATTCGGGGAATCGCCGAGTCATCTAAACAAGAGCGAACTCGGTGATGTAACGATCGAATCAAGATCAATTCCGGACTCGAACTCAGAAGCGGATTAACTGCCATGTTTGGAATCAAGTCAACAAGTCGATTCCAGATCAACTCAACCACAAACCGAATCACGTCAGAACCGGAAACAACGGGAAATGACGAAACGACGGAAACCGCACCTAAGGGGGCTCGGCCAAAGCCGAGCCACCCACAGGTGGCTCGGCCAAGGCTGAGCCACCTGCAGGTGGCTCGGCCAAGAGCCGAGCCACCCACAGGTGGCTAGGCCCTGTTTTGTGCACGGGGCACAGTTTCGAGCGCTTATAAATAGGCCTTGTGCTCATTTGGTTCAAGGGTTGGATTTTGGAGGAGGCGAAGCCCTGCTGGATTGGAGATTCAAAACTTAGAAAAGATTCAATCTTTGGAGACTCGAAGACTTGCTCATCCGGATCTGGTGCTCAGCGATCGACAACGCCAAATAAGGCAGGAGTTCGAGAGGACCGGATCGGGAGATCTATGTTTCTATACTCCGGATCTAAGCTTGGTTCTTAGATCCCGAGATTGAGCGGTTGTTTCCTTGGTGAAACAATCCCTCCGGCTATTATCTCCCTTAGTGGAATAATACCCGTTATACTGCGTAGATCTGCCCGGATCTGGATCTAGCGGTGGTCCACGGCAAATAACCCCGGCGCAGGCGAAGAACCCACCAAAGCGAGTGACCGCATAACAGGAGCTCGCGATTCGTTCGACAAACAAGGAAAGAAAGTTGTAATCTTTTTCATTTCATTTTGATTTTTCATTGTAACCGGATCTTATAAAAAGACCGGATTTCTGTAATCGATAAACTATTACGAAAGTGTACAATGGAATCAATGAAGAAGAACACGATTTTTCCCGCGAACAGCTGGTTTTGTACAACTCCAGATTTCAGGGTCCAAGCTTTACAGAATTTCGGTGGTTCTTTGGTCACCGTTTCTTTCTTCTCTTTAATCCTTTGTTGTAGGAGAGCACGGGCATGAGCAGCCTTTGCACGACGCTTTTGTATGCGTTCTTTGAGGGTTGAGCGAGCCCTTTTGACAAGAATCCATTCATCCGTCGTTGGTTTAATAGAGACATGAGTGATTGCTTGTTGAGACAACTGACTCACTCGATGCCTCCTCGACTCTAAGTCCGTGTGATAACGAACTCCGTCGGTTTGTTCCAAGGCTTTAGCCATTTGACGAGCGCGGCGTTGGCGCCGCCTCTGACGAGTCCTCTTCGTCAGAGTTGGCAAACTTCGATCGAATGACTCCTTAACTAGAGAGGAATCATCATGAGCAGAGCTTCCAGTTTTGAGGATTGCCGTAATAAAGTTGCGAGGCAAGGCCTCAACAACGATTGGGCGAGAGTCTTCATACTTAGCCTTTTTTGGCGTGTAAACCTTCTTCAATGATGAGATCTTCTTGTATTTGTGAGACAGTGAAGATCTTGAAGAGGATGATGAGAGATATTCCTCAAACTTGGTTTGGTCGAACTCGTACTCGACCGTGGATTCAACTGGAATCTTGATCGGCTGCGACACGACGGTCTCGGCAGCGAGACCGTTGGCTCCCACTGTGGTCGCCAGTTTGTTTTCGTCAAAAGTTGATCTTATTGTCGAATTCATTATATCTTCGGTCGATTATAATAAATTCAAAGAAAACAGCTTTTTTATAAGACTCTTTTACACAACAAAAATGAAGATTACAACTCTTAAGAAAATAAACGCAGGATCGTTGTTTGGATCACTGCTTTTGTGGGATCTTTGCCTGTGCCGGGAACGCTTTAGCTCGTTGACCACCGAATCACAGATTCTGATTGAATCGTGAGGGGCTTATGATTCTTCCTTCGTTATCGAAGTGAGAATTGAAAACAATATCTTATCGAAGTAAGATAGTTGTTCTTCTTGAAATCAAGTCTAAGCTCGAATGTCAAGGAATCACTCCAGGAACTGAAATCTCTGCTCTTTCTGCTCTGGAATGCTCTCTGGTCAGCCTTGGATCGTCCTTGTGCCAACCTCCCCAAAAAAATGATCTCAGGGGGTATTTATAGCCCCGAGAAGAAAACTGTCTTCCGAGACAGTATTTGCTGTCTCGCTGGTCGAGACAGTATTTGCTGTCTCGCCCAGCGAGACAGTGTTTACTGTCTCGCCCAGCGAGACAGTAAATTTACTGTCTCGCCCTGTGAGACAGTAAAACACTGTCACGGAACTCTTTAACTGCCTGACAGTTTCTTGTAACTGCCTTCCCATGTTTTAAAACTCCGTTATTCTGGTAGTTATCAACGTGATTCTCGCCCACGACGTTCCCCACGTTCTTGAACAGTTGGTGGCCACGTGTCGGTGGTTTTCAATGCGGTTTTGAACCTCTAAAGTCTGTCTCGCCTGGGCGAGACAGTAAAGTCTGTCTCGCCTGGGCGAGATAGTAAATTCTGTCTCGCCTTGGCGAGACAGTAAAGTCTGTCTCGCCTGGCGAGACAGTAAAGACTGTCTCGCCTGCGAGACAATCCAAACTTGTGTTCTTTTTGGCATTTTTGGATGTCTTCTTCCTGAGCTGAGTTTGGATATCTTTCAGCATTTTTTGACGCCTACAATGATTATGGTATGTTCATTCTCACTATGATCAATAGAAGAACTACTGTTAGCTACAAGGAGGTAACCTCGGTGTTGGTGAATTATGAGATGAGGAAGAATGATGGTGATCCCTCAGAGAAGGCATCAGGAGATGCATTAACAGTTCGAGACTATAGTCCAAACAGCTACCACGTCAACCGCTTAAAATCAAAGAATAGATGTGACTATAAGAGTGTTGGTAGAAATCAATATCGTTTTTATAGAGAAGAGGGACATTGGAAGACAGACTACCTAAAGTTGAAGGATAAAACCGGGAAGAATAAGGGAAAAGATGTACAAGCTTCAGAAATGAATATTGTAAAAGCTGCTGGTGAATATTCAGATTCAGATTCTTCAAGCTATTCGTGGTCTGCGCTACCGTCGGTTTGCTATGCCGACTCTACGGAGTGGATTGAATTCGGAAGCCACATATCATATTTGCCCTAGGAGGGATTAGTTCTCTAGTTTTGAGGAGCTGGAAAGAGGGGATGTCGTGCTTATGGGTAATGATCACATATGTTCTATTGGTGGTATTGGTTCAGTCCAGATCAGGATGCATGACGGAGTGGTTAGGGAGTTGAAAGAAGTGATGTTCGTGCTGTAGTTGACGAAGAACATCATTTCTCTTGGTACTTTGGAGCCAATAGGTTATCGGATGGCATTAGAGGATACTACTGTGAAGGTCATAAAAAGTTCTATGGTGGTGATGTGAGGTATCAGGGAAAATAACCTATACTACTTGAAGGGCAAGACAGTTACAGGGGGTCTGGCAGCTTTTATCATATAGAGGAGGACACTACCAGCTTATGACACATGCGTTTAGGACATACTGGTAATAAGTTCCTGCAGACATTGGCAAAACATGGGCTATTAAAATATGTAAAAACTTACAAGATGGAGCTGTGTGAGCATTGTGTACTTGGGAAGAAGATTAGAGTGAAGTTCAGCACCGTTATTCACAACACCCAAGGTATATTGGATTACATTCACATAGATGTTTGGGGCCCTTCCAAGCACAAATCACTTGGTGGGGCAAACTATTTTATTATTTTCATTGATGACTATTCCAGGAAAAATTGGGTATATACAATGAAGCATAAACATGAGGTCCTTGATATTTTTGTGGAGTGAAAGAAAAAAGTGAAGCTGCAGACAGGTAAAAAGGTGAAGACTTTTTGTTTTGATAATGGTGGAGAGTAAAAGAGTGATCCATTTCTACAGTTTTACCGGAATCACGGCATTAGGCGACACTTCACATCATAGTTCGAGAGACACCGTAACGGAATAGGGTGGTTGAGAGATTGAACCGTACCTTGCTGGAGAAGGTACGATGTATGATGACACAGAGTGGATTGCCTAGATCCTTTTGGGCTGAGGCGTTAGTTTATGCGAGTCATCTCGTTAATAGGTTATCGTGCATTGCAATACAGGGAAAGACTCCTATGGAGCGTTGGTCTGGTTCGATGGCTAGTGACTATGAGTCGCTTCGGATATTCGGGTATCCTGCTTATTATTATGTCAATGATGAAAAATTAAATGTGAGGGTGAAAAAAACAGTCTTTGTAGGATTTAGAGAAGATGTTAAAGGCATCAAGTTATGTAATCCACAAGACAAGAAGATAGTCATTAGCAGAGATGTCATATTTGATGAGGCGTACATGATGAGGCCTCAAGTTCCTCGGCAGGTGGAGGAAGACTAGATTAGTAGGATATCGCAATAGGTGGATGATGATGTGACTCTACCCACTCCAGATAACATTGTATCAATTGAGGATCATACAGAGGTAACACTGGAAGGAGATGGGATGACAGATGGGCATTTGGAGGATACAGTGGATGGTGAGACTCAGGAGTAGAGTCATGTTCAGGAGTCCATTGCAGCAAATAGACCTAGAAGGGTGATTCATCGGTCAGCTAGATACAATAATGTCATGGTTGCAAATACTTTATCAGTGGATGTTGTTGATGATATGGTTCCTTCTATATTCTGGGAGGCAGAGTCTAGCTCTGATTCGATCAGGTGGAGGGAAGCTATGGAGGAGGAGATGTAGTCTCTTCAGAAGAACGATACTCGGGAACTTGCAAAGCTACCTAAGGGAAAGAAAGCTATTGATCACAAGTGGGTATATGTGAAGAAAGAGGAATCTTCTATTGGGAACATTAGATACAAAGTCAGATTGGTTGCTAAGGGATATACACAGTTTGAGGGCGTTGATTACAATGAGGTATTTTTACCCATTATGAAGCATTCGTCGATTCAGATTTTATTAGTATTGGTGGCACAACTGGATTTAGATTTGGTCCAGATAGATATTAACGTAACCTTTCTACACAGGAGGAGATCTACATGACACAACCATTGGGATTCAAAGCTGTAAGAAACGAAGATTTGGTATGCAAACTAAAGAAGTCCCTTTATGGTTTGAAGCAATCGTCGCGACAGTGGTACAAAAGATTCGACAACTTCATGATTCACCATGGGTACACCGGGAGCCTATATGACCCATATGTTTACATGCACAAGCTACATGATAGTGAGTACATATATTTGTTATTATATGTTGATGATATGTTTATTGCTTCCAAGAATTCTTTGGCTATTCAAAAGTTAAAAAAAGGAGCTGTCATCCGAGTTTGAGATGAGGGATCTTAGAGAAGCTAAGAAGATATTGGGTATGAAGATATAGAGAGACAGAGTGAAGGGGAGATTGAAGCTTACATAGAGGAGTTACTTGCAGAAGATGTTAAAGAAATTCAGCTTTGATGGTAATACAAAAATAGTTAGCACTCCATTGGATCCCTACTTCAAGGTTTCAACGAAGATGTCACCTGTTTCAGTTGAGAACCGAGAATATATGTCAAAGGTTTCATATGCCAGTATGATGGGTAGCTTGATATATACGATGGTGTGTACAAGGCCAGATTTATCACAGGCCATGAGTATGGTATCGAGGTACATGCACGACCCCGGGAAGGGTCATTGGGAGGCCGTGAAGTGGATTCTATGGTATTTTGTAACGCCTCGCCCCGGAATCCCGGAGTCGGTACGCTATTAGATCTGATGGACTGG
>BQKN01065843.1:1099084-1142446 GCA_022839385.1 Asparagus kiusianus | reverse complement strand
TATATATATATATATATATATATATATATATATATATATATATATGATTATTTATCACAAAAGAAATATTTATTACTATTAATTCACATATTTCATTATAAAAAGATTTCGGGGTTTTACATTCTTTCCCTCTTAAAAGAATTTCGTCATCGAAATTCGGAAATCATACGAATCTTGAAATATGAACTCCTAGATAACCTTATAGAGATATTTACACCTAACGATCTAAAATGATAATATTCTCGCTCAAATCCTAATCTAGTGGAACTAGTACATCGGGCGAAAAATCCAAACAAGGAACCTCCCATACATATACCATGTGTTCCAAAAGATTAAAAATTAAGCGAAAGTATCCTCATTCTAGCGTTAAATGCAAACATAACCAAGGATATACACATAAGTTAAGACATATAACACAATAAGAAATTATTTACCTGTTCAACCAAGTGTGGGTAGTCGCGACGTATGTCCTCTTCGCGCTCCCAAGAAATCTCCTCAATGCCTCCTCGGTTCCACTGAACTTTCACCAAGGGGATTACCTTGTTTCTAAGTCTCTTGTCCTCTCTGGCAAGAATACGAACTGGGATCTCAATGGTAGTCAAATCCTCCTGAAGCTCAATCTCTGGTGCATCCAATACTCGCTGTTGCTCCTCATCATGCAAGTGTTTCTTGAGCATAGAAACATGAAATACATTGTGTATACTAGACATCGATGCTGGAAGATCTAGTCTGTATAACACAGCTCCAATACGCTCTAGAACCTGAAAAGGCCCAATATATCTCGGTGCAAGCTTCCATCGCCTCCCGAATCGCTGCACGCTTATCTCGGTGCAAGCTTTAAACATACGGGACTAGTAGTCCCGTATGTTTTCTGAAGCCACTTTTTCAAAATCGATCTCTTTGGCCAAAAAGAGGTCTATTTTGCTAATTACTTTAAAAAATGATCTATTTTGCTAATTACTTTATAAAAACGGTCTATTTTGCAAATTTTCCCTTTGCATTTCGGAACGAGCGAAAGACGTACGCAAATTCCCTCTCGAATACAAATTAGTGAACTTGTAGATCAAAAATCTCGCCGCATCCTTCTCTCTTCCGTCCCTTCCCCAATTTCCCTCCAAACCCTAGAACAAACACCATGCTCCAATTTCCCCGCTCAATTCTCCCGTCCTCATCTCTCCATGGCCTAACCCTAACCCTAACCCCTCAATTTTCATCTCCATGGCGAGATTGGCCGGCTCTCTCCTCTTCATCGTCGCCTTGTCGCTCTTCTCTCCTGCGATCTGCGTCGATGATGACAGCAGAGACGGAGATGGCGCCAACGACGTCCCCGTCTTCGCCGGCGTTGTGTACAAGCGACTCATGGACCTCACCGGCACTTTCAGGAACGAAGTGAAAAGGAACTTGGAGTACTGCATCAAGGATGCGTAAGATTTCTTATCGTTTTTATTTTTTTGGGGATAATGTTTGTATTTGGTGGAGGTTATTATTGTTTGTCCGTGGACTTTGCAGGGACAAAGATTGGAATGAGGCTTTTAATTTCTCTTCGGAGTTGCAGTTCTTGTCTGATTGCATCAAGGAAACAAAAGGTACATTCAGACTCTATTTAACAGTTCAAATTTCAACCACATTCAGGATTCTCAAACATATTTAACACTTTCTTCATCAGAGCTTTATGTGTGTTAATATGAAAGTTCTTCAGCACTAAGGGATTTTATGTTGAAACCGTGGAAACAAATAATTTAGCTCTGAGATAAAAAAAGGGGTGAAGGATTTTTCCAGGAGAAAATTGCATTTACCATCGTTTTAGAGCCTGCACAGCATTTATATATCTTCACAAAAGTTGGATATTCTTGTTCACTGTAGAGCAATGAAAAGTTGATAATTCAAAGAAAGTATCCTTGACAATGACGATATTATTTAGTGTATGACTGTAGCAATAAGAGGCTGTTTGGATGGGTAGAGGAGGGTATTTATGACACCAAATGGAAAGTTATTATCCACCTCATCATTTTCCATTTGGGTGTTTACATTGTTTGGTTTGAATTCCATTATGAATCCTAAGATGATGTGTTACCCTTGTTTGGATCGTATCATGAGATCTTGGAAAGTGATAGTTTTGTGAACTCCATTCAAAAGGTTGATTTTACCATGAATAAATTATCTCTATAAAAAAACCTATTTAAAGAAAGAAATTAACAAACAGAAAATTTAATGACCTAATTTATTGATCATTATTCTCCATTAAGAAGTCAATCGATAAAATAAAGGGTTACTTTCATATTACCTCTTAGACTTTTTTATCTTACATAACCCCTTGAAACTTCAGGGGGCTTTGCACATCACCACCTAAACTCTCTTATCTCACATAAACCTCCTGAAACTCTTTCATCTCACATAAGCCTCCTGAACTTAGGGCCACATATCCCCTTCTAAAAAATTTGGATTTTTAATTATTCTCTCAAGGAAATTTTAGTTATTTGTAAATTACATGTATGGGACTCTGGTGAGAAAAGCTCGAATGTTAGGGGAGTTTTGTAAGACACTCAAAAGTTTAGAGCATTTATGTGCAACACCCTCCAAAGTTTAGTGGGTGTTTGTGAAATTAACCCAACAAACAATAAAGATAATGCAAGCAAATCCTTTCACTCTCATGAGCATTTCACTCACATTAGCTTGCAACCAGTTCTAATTCCATGTCTTAACATGGTCCATTTTTTGAGAACTCTGATTGGCTCTAAAAGCAAATGGAGGTATAATATAGCAGCAAAGGTAGAATTAGATGTTTGACGCCTCTATGTTTATCTCAAATTTGAAACCAAGTTTAATTGATGTTGTTCCAACTCCCTACCTTAATTGCAATTTATTGATAAACTATCTATCTTCAATCTCGTATTTTGTTTCCAAACAAGCAAGCATAATTTTTTTTATTGGGAGGTGAGATAACTTTGATTCAAAAGAGGGCCTTAGGGTTATTTGTTGCTAGAGAATTAATCTGACATAGCTAGAGGTGAAAGTTCTCATTTAATTGATTGATGTACCACAAGTCTTCTTATGAGTTGCTGAAGAAGAAAAAAGCTAGAAGGGGAAATTTTTTTAGCTTTGAAATTGATGTTTTTTGGGTTTGCAATTAAGAAAAAAAAGAGGCGAAGGGGGCAGTTGAGTGATGGGTAAATTGATAACTTATCAATAACTCAATAACTCTGACGTATCACAGCTTTCTACCCAAAACATACTATTTTTTTGGATTTCTGTTTACATTGACACCTAAGCCTCTTATTTGACAGCTAAGCATTTTACCATGTTCTTATAACCGCAAACAAACAAGTAAAGAAAGCTACCACAATGGCCTACATTTTTACACTTGGCCATCACTTTCGTTCCAAAAAATGCATCCAAACAGGCCCCAACTCCTTTGAGGGCAAGGACATCATTATTAAACACATATTTGATACTTGGATTGATTTTCAGTTTTTAAATTCAATTTGTGGACGAGCACACCCTACGAAGATTTAGGAGGTAGAGGAAACTAAAGAATGTTAAAAAAATTCAAAAAAATCAGACGAGGTAATTATCTTCAAATGTGAGAGTAATAAAAGATTAATAAGTTGATAGTTAATAAGAGAAGAAGTTTTCCAGCAGGTAATTAGAAATATTCTCACATAGGCATCTTCATGCTAGTTACTAGTTTTCTTCAACACCTAATCGTTGTGGAGAAAGTAATATGTCGATAATCCCATATGCAAAAGATTTAGGATTTCTGATGAATAACTGCAATGCCTAGACAGCTATCATATTCATTTTTAGCCTCATTAGTTGGTTGATGGTGTGAGTAGGAGCCGGTTAGGAATTGTAGGTTATACTAGATAGAAAATAACATGCTTTTGACAGATTGTAAGAGTTGTTGATTCATCAAAACTAGTTTCAGACTCGTGCGATGCATGAATTGTTTTAATATTGATTTGTTTCAAAATAAAAAATGGCACAATTGTTTGATATTTTATGTACGAAAAGAATAAAACCATAGTTATTTGTATTTTTCTAAAAATACAAAATAATCATAAAATTCACGATCCCCTATACATTGCACAAGTAAGAGATGCTATTTCCTAAAACTCATACATATTGCATTGGTTATACTGCAAAATTATGATTATTTGCATTGCTTTTACTTTCATTAAAAAAATAATAATAAAATAAAAAGGCTGCATCTAGAATTGAATTTTGAAGTTTTGAAAGTTCACCTCCTCATCACTTAACTGTATCATTTACATAAATAAAAGCCATCAGACTCCAAACTCACTAGTAACTTACCATCTGATTTTTTCCACACAATTGTCTCTGAATATTAATGATTGAGCAATAATTATAGAAACTACTAATTTCCAAGTACTAACATTGGATAAGACTAATGTTAAATAACTCATTCAACTATGAGAAGTTTATTTTCACTAAACTGTAAATAGGTCACCCATCTGACATAAGAGAAAAAAATAAACAACAACAATTACACATAACGTAACCTAAATAAAATTGTTCTCGAAACAAATTAATTTGCCATATAGCAAATCAATCCTGAGGGCTTTAAGGTTCTGTGCTAATTCCTTGACTCCTTTGGGCATAACTACCATTAGTAATCTTAATCGTGATCAGCCTAGACACTGACATTGACCTAGACTTCAGTCTCATCTTCTTGTTGATCCATTACCATCATCAATATCCATATGCCTTCACCTCCATCAACAAAATTTAATTAGAAAAGTATGAGAAAGGATTAAGTCTTATTCGTTTTCTTAGATTTAATCTATGCAGCAAATTAGTAGGATAAGTTTCAAGAATATAAAACTTTTTATAAGAGGTTATTCAATAAACCAATATAATTGATCCAACACTGATATTATTCTAATTGGGATTTTATAGATGTGGAGCGATTAGTAGATAAGAAATGCGGGTAAGCAGTACAACTAAAATTTAAATAAGAAACATAAATAGTTTTCCATATTAAATTTTTTTTGTAAACAAAGCATTCCAACTACGTCTACATATTTTTCCCTCTCAATTAAACTACAATATATTTATTTAGCTCTTAAAAGAAAAGATTAAAATGCATAAAATGAAGATATAAGGACGCTTGACCAAGCCATATAAACAAATACAATAAGACATGTGAATATGTAATAGATGCCAATTTAAGAAAGTGAAATTTCAAAGAGGATTCATAGTTCACAATATACAACAATTATCTCACAAGTGAATTATAGAAATGTAACTAATACAGGACTGAGTCTATAACATCATCATAACATATAAAATATAATATGGAATGAAGGTTTCAAGAAAAAAAAATAAAGGTATCTTTTTAGTTCTTTTTGAATCAAAATCAACATCAAAATATCAAAAACTAACAAATTAGAACAAGTAGACCAAATAATTAATGGAGATATAATATCTTCCCATATTTCAAAATTCAAGTAAATTTTTTATAAAACCCTTGTGAACAAAAATCTATTGTTTAATCATACTCTTTCGAGTTATACTAACATCAAACTAAATTAAAATATCAACATCCAACAAACAAAATGCAAATAGAAAGAATAGACTAGAGCAGTTCATAAAGAGACTCTATTAAATAGATTCCTAAGTCAATAATAATGTACAATCAATTGAGAAAAATTAGACCATGACTAAAATTCTAATCAAAGTAAAAAACTAATCAAGGAACATAAATATTATGGTAAGAAGTAATTATTCTAAAAGTAAATGTACCCTCACACAGTAAATGCAAAAATGCACATAACTTTAAATTGAAGGAATTAGAAGCAATTTGTACCAAATAACAGAAGCAAACAATTGAAGCTCACCAAAATATTACCTACTGAAGTCTCCCCAACAATTCAATAGCACCCAATGATGACACAAAAGCATGACATAGCATGTCATTTGTCGTCGTATCAGGTCGGCCTCGTTCGACGTTTTGGAGATTTCATATTTGCTGCGGATATGATAGAGAACAAAGTCATTAGTTTCAATAGAATAGAAGTAGCGCGCCACTCACCTTGTTTTTTCGTAGTCCCCTTTATGTCCATGACATTTTTCTCATTATTGTGCTCATATAAGTCCTAAGATAATCCCTTCAGACATGTTTTTAGTTTCTCAATCGAAGATTTTTATTGAAATTAATTAAATTATTAAGTTATATTAAATTGAGAAAGAAATTTGTGTGGAAAAAAAATACCATGGTAGCCTTTCATGTCAAAAGAACATTCGACAGATTGCATATATAGAGAAAATGAATAATGGAAACAAAATCAGGATTAACACACTAAAACACTAGATAGATACTAGAAACAATTTGTAATAATTATTAGGAGCGCTTAAAGCACTCAGACTTTTGAATCCATTTTCCTCCATCAAGTAAGTTAGTAATGGAAAACCTCTCTAAAAATATGTCAGCATGTTCTTAGCAGTAGTATCAAGTATGATAAACATAGTTCAATTTTGTTACATCCAATTATTTTACAATTTGTACTTTTTAATGGGAAAAACTTAGGTGTAATTCTATAATTAACAAACTTTTAAATGAAGACTACAACCAATTTAAGATTTAGTCTGCTAGAGTAAAATCATGCATGCAGAGCAAATTAGCATAACTATCTTCATAAACAAATGTTAAAATTTCTCAAGTTAAGGAGTCAAGTTGTAAAATTGTTTATATGAGTACGTAATTCTTTTCAAATGTACATACATATAAGAAGGGTAAAAGACAAAATTA
Source organism: Asparagus kiusianus (assembly GCA_022839385.1). NCBI lineage: Eukaryota > Viridiplantae > Streptophyta > Magnoliopsida > Asparagales > Asparagaceae > Asparagus > Asparagus kiusianus. The sequence goes on along the minus strand of BQKN01065843.1, from coordinate 1,135,677 downwards.
ACAGGATAAGTATCTTTAAGAAGAAATGGGATTCCAACATGACGTAATCACTATTGATTGTAACTATAATAAAATAAAATTTAACTTGTATCTTTCATATTTAGATTGTATGAGTAATAAAATTAATTTTAAAATTTCTGATTTCAAAATTTTAGAGAACAATAAAGGGGAAACTGGAAAATTATTTTAATTGTAGCTAATGCTCCATAGGAATCACGAATATATGAGTAAAAGTTTTGCACATCTTCATTTGCAAAGCAAGAAAAAGAAAAAACTCATATGACAACTCATTTTTACATTATGCTTTTATGAACTAATACTAATCCTATATTTCTCCTTAAAGCAGTTGGATAATATTTTAAAGTAGTTTCATTGAATCATTACATTCATGCTGAATTAAAAGAAAGTGCATCAGTCGCAGGAGTTCCACTTATCAATTTGATAATAATTTCTGATATGAAATATGTAAAACAATTTATTTAACTACTAAGTTAATAGGCTCACAAAGCATAGCATGAATAAACTGCAATACTCAATTAAAGGATTAAATAACAAAAAACAAAGGAAAATAATTAAAGATCACAACTTAACATAATAAGTCTTAAGGGGATAAGCAATGACCTTGTTCACGTAGTTAAGATCAATGCCTAAACATCACCAAGAAATCCGAGCGTTGCATATATAAACTAAAAAGAAAAAAAATTTAAAGTTTCGAAGAGCATGTGTTGTTGTCAGATATTTGGCACCACCTAAGATCTTTAGACAATTGATGAGCAATCAGAAAAAGAAGAAATCATGAAAGTAGAAGAGAAGGTAGTGCAAATAGTAAATTTAAATAGGGGTCATGAACTATTTCCTTCAGTATAGTTTAGAGATATATTTCAAACATTTTTAATATAGTCCAAAATTATACAACTACATTTATTTCTCTAAAAAAATACAACCACAATTATATAAACATATTTGTTCAAGTGAACAACCAAGAACTAATTTGTTCTAATTAATAACAAAGAACTAATTTCATCAATCAAAGCCTCTCTAAAAGAGTCATTAAAGTCTAATAACAAATTATCCCTGCATTCAAGTTTTTTAGTTAATTAATTTTAGTTGTCTATATTCAGATGCCCCCTTAAAAGTTAACATTTATCAAATTTATATATGACTTTATTTCCCCACTAATAAATGTAGGCTTCTATCTGGTATAGTCATGTTTATTTTGGCTACACAAAGTAATGCAGGGGCTCATAAAAATTAAAAAATGAACAATTCTCATCTATCCACTAAAAAAATTGGGGATTTCAATTAGCAACTTACATGAATAAAGAGAACTAAATAGCAATTTCAATGATTTTTTGACTAAGTAAAAAAGGTATGATAGATTTTAGAGACCAGTGTCTAAAAATTTAGACAATTTAAGTTTAAAAAGATTTTAACCGAAAGCAATCAAAAGAGTAGCATTCTCTCTAAGTTTCTCTAACCTCAGTAGTAACTACTCTCCCTCTAGAAATTTCAATGATTTAGTAATTAATCCCCTTCTAGAATAGCCTCTTTGATTCAGTCATCATCTCCTCTCTTTCTCTGTCAAAATCAACCACAGAAACAAATTTAAGAGAAAGAAGGGTTAGAAAAGGATGGAAATGAAGAAGAATTTTTTTATCTTTATTGCTTCTTGCGAGAGAAGTAAGAAGATGGAGAGGGGGAGTGGGGGTTTTATGAGTTGGGATTGATAAGCTATTCAGCTTGTAATAGGTTTAGGGCATAACTTCTAAGAGACCTCTATGTCCCAAGGACGGTGGGAATAGTCTAGAGGGATAATTGGTTTAGAATTTAAATTTGTCGATTCTCTTGATATAAGGGTGGAATCAATGCGCCAGTTAAGCTAGAGAACCGAAGCGCCGGTTGAATTTAAATTTGTTGGCTTCATGAAAAGTGTTTTTATGCTGATGACCTATTTCCAAGAGAGAAATCAAAGAGAAATAAATATATTTATATTTACTGTAGAATATGAACAACCGTATGAGACATGTAGAAGGAGAGAGAGCATTATACTTTTTGCAAGGTGTAACTTTTATTTAAGAAATGATTAAGAAAAGGAGAAATTGCCAAGTGGCAGATTCAATGGTAAGAGATTTAATGTAGTATATAGATTGCGAGAACCTGAGAACTAAACATAGTGACCTAGAATTAATTCTTTTCATGCAATGATAATCTTGGAAGCTTACATGTTTAAAAGGCACATCTTGTATAAGTGTCATTGTCTTCCTCCATCAAGATAACAAGTGGATCTCTGCTAATATGGTGAACATTATTAAGTAGCATCCATGCATTTATCCATTATCAATGGACTCTTTAGTATTTCTGTATCATTTTTGTAGTATTAGTTGTCCTAGTTTTCATTTCATTCTGTTTCATCTAGACATCTATATGAATATTCATTTTACGGTGTTATGGTTATACGATAGTCAAAAGTAGTTCTACAGCATTTATTTCTTTATTAAGTTTATTTGTATATTTTTGTATATTTTCTAGTAAATTTTCATATAATAGCTACAATTACACAGTAACTTTTACTAATAACTAGTATCAAATATGCTGTCGTATGGAGTATGGAGAAAAGGATGGACATGGCTGTGTTTTTTTGCTTTTAAGATAGTTTACATGCGCAAAAGCATCGACACACGCAAACATGGATAGTATGCACATAGACGCAAACATGGACACACTTAATGCACCCATACGAACACACATAAGGTCACAGCTTAAGTTTCACCCATCCTGATGTATTTGGATCAACAGGGGGACTTACACAACGGTTATGCACATCAGCAGAAATTTCATTCTACTTCAAGAGTTTATATCAGAATGATGGAGAAGCAGCTAGGAAAACGAATTATCTGAAACCAAATCTGAACTGCAACTTAAATTCATGGGTAGAAGGATGTGAACCAGGATGGTCATGCAGTGTTGGGCCAAAAAATCAGAAAGTCAGGCTTCAAGATTCCAAGTCGATGCCTGCTAGAACTATTAACTGTCGCCCTTGTTGTGCAGGTTTCTTTTGCCCTCGTGGCATAACTTGCATGATACGTAAGTACCTTGGTATATTGGTGTACTCTTGGAAGTTATTCGTTACTAGCTCTGGATTTTTTCTCTTTTCTCTTTTTGGTATTTTCATTCAGTTTTTTAGTAGTTATAATTGCAACAGCTATAAGTAACCATCCATGATTTCTAGGGTTACTAACCTACTATGATATAGAGCACTAAGTTCACTGAAACCAATTCCTGAATTCTGTCTTATATCTTGTTTGTACTATTTTTGCATGGAATCTCATGTAGTTTGTTAATTCTTATTTTCCAGTAAAAAAAAATGATGTAGCTCCAGGCATGCATCATACATGATAAATAGTCCACTCATTTTCCAGGCACACAAAGTCTGATAATGTAATACCCTATCTTAGTTAACAATAGCTGATGATCATTCTTAGTTAAGCCCACTTAACTCCAAAAAAGCCGCAGAGAGTTACTTTCTTGAGATATTGTGTTTGTTCGTTGGCAAGCAAAGGGAAACATCAAAGCCTGTTAAGACTGCAAAGATTATGAAAAGATCCCTCGTAGCTATATAGAAATAATACCTGAGAGCTGCTGTCTTTCTTCATCAGAGATTATAGTTTTGTCCATCCGTAAACAAGAGGAAAATAATGAAAATTCAATAAGTCTGCAAGGATTTAAATATTTAGGCATTTGGATATATTGGAAAAAATGGAATATTGGAAAAAAATTAGAAAGAAGAAACTGGAACTAAATAAGAAGGCAATATTTAGGGAAAATGTTCTGTGTTCTTGATGCATACATCATGTGCATCTGAATGTGTTGGCAGACAATTATGACAAGAGTGCTTATCATAGTACCCTATGCAATATCTTATTGCATGATTTAGCGGCTGGAAGGTTTTCTTTGTAGATTCACGTGATATGATGTAGCCTTATCTTGAAGTTTCATCAGAATTGAAGTCTCAGATCCTTAGTCTTTGTCCCAAAAATCAGGTCATTAATTTTTTTTGCCTTTCCATCACATGAACACAAAATGACAATCTAATGGCAAGGTTTTTACTTCCGTGTTCTATAACATTCAAGACCAAACAACTTAGATAATGGTGTAAGATAGTACTTTACAGTTCTAGTTGCTGGCTGAACTCAAATCTGAGATATGAGCATTGTATTTTAATTCCTCCATTAGTAGGCTTTAGGTTGATCTACTTTACAGAGGGATTGTTCAATTCTTAAGTAGAGGTGTTTAAAAACCACGTCATGCAACATTAGCCAGATACGCTTACCAATCTATACACTTTAGTGTTAATCATTTGGATTGCTTTCACGCAGCTAGATGTCTGTTAGCATATATCAGTTTTTACATGGAGAATGTCACGCCCCGGTTTCAAAGTGTAATAATTTGGAACATGATTCGACCAGTAATGCAACCATTGAGTCACATTCACGCATCTAGATCATCATGTATATTGATATAAAGCCAAAACTACACCACAGAGCATGTAACTAAGATAATAAAAGAAATATATAGATGGAGAAATCTCCAAAAGGACGGAGTCCAACTACGAGTTCACAACTATCCATAATGGGAAAGGGTAATAAAAAATTACATCATAGTCTAGAAAAAGTCACATGTGGCTCAAGAAAAAGTCTAAACTAAGTAACTACCTAAACCAACTGAACTGAAGAACTGATGGACTAAAAGGTGATCACTGACGCTAGACTTACTCCTCAAAATATTCTCGGTCCTGCGAAGAAAGAACAATCCCTGAGTTTAGGGTGTGCAAACCCCAGGGGAGTCAGAAAACTCCCAACAATCATGTAAAATGAAGGAATTGTGCACGTGTAAGTGTATGTAGCAGGTACAAAGAAAAGATAAAAACTCAATTAAAGGTGATAAAAGAAAATACTAATTGTAGATATAAAAAAAAGTCTACCACAAGGCACACAAGCACATTGTTATTATTTTAGGTGTTATTTGAATTTGAAAAGAAAATATTTTATGTACATAAATCGGGTACTCGTAAACCGTCTCGGGATCACGGCTTCAAGTTAGGATTGACCTTTAGCCCTTATATATAAATCTGGATATCAAGAATGTGCATGAGTCCGCTTATATACACGTTATATTTTCCGTCCAATTTTCTTTTATAAACCCTACATTTATCTATTTATTTTAAGCGGTTGTGCATGAAATATTGTTCACTAACCACAGAGTTATCGTGGAACAGCTTCCGTAAAATTATAAAAAATAACCTTAACCCAAACATGTTCAATCAAGATGGGTGCATCATCTAGTCAATGCTATTATAATAATAGTAATAATCAAGAGACTCCTCACATCGGGATATCGAAGTCGAGGGTATAGTTATGTTATGATAACACGTTTATGAATCATATTTTTTGACGGAAGTCATCTTCATGCACAATCATCCCTATAACATGTGACTAGGTGATCCAACAAGCACCAAATGATCAAACAATATCATCATTCATAATAAAAAAGAATAATAGATAATTAACATAATTGTTTAGTGTCAAAGTGTGCCAAACGGGTTTGATTTGACAGCATAGAAATCTATAAAACTGGTTTTAGTGGGCAAAAGGCCCAAACAGGTCTGAAATTTGAGTTTTAGACCCAAACTGGTCTAGTATTTGATGTTGGACCCCAACCAGGTCCGGTTGGGTTCAAAACCAGATCCAAATGAAATTTTGTGAAAAATCAGGATCTCTGGGATTCGAACTCTAGAGTCTAGACCTTTGTGCCATTGTCAAACACAACTAACCACTACAAACATCATTCTTTTGTGTCAAAGGTGATGCATGAAATAACTAAATACATTTCAGTTAGTTCTATTAGTCCTCAAAATATATTTTTCATATGTAAATTAGTTATACATATATTTTTATAAAAATCTATGAAAATTTTACCTTCTGACTTGTACGAAAAACTTATACGAACATAACACTGTTGGTAGCAAGAATAATGTTATGGCCAGGAAGAAAAAAATAAGAAAACTAAATAAAAAATAAGGTAGCAACAAGCTAAATTGTAAGATTATAAAATCTTTTTTTTCCTCAAAACAATTAGTAAACAAAAATTATATATATAATTTTTTTTCTTTGACCGTCTAAAGGAAAGAAAGCGAAACATTGAGAATAGAAATTCTTTCTTATTAAAAAAAGTTATTATTTAACTAGACTATCTATTTTAAGACTAAATTATTAGAAATAATTATATTAAAAACATAACTACAATTAAGACAATAGTTATCATGAAGCTACAGTAAAAGTTTTAGGTGCATGCACTCTAAGTTCACCTAGGTGAACGCCTACAGAGCATCAAAGGGTTCAAAACACAATTAAGAAAAATAACTTTAGGATTATACAAACTAATGAACGGTTTGCTCCTTTCATGTGGGTATTTCTAATAATTCAATACGCTGCAATCGCTTAAAATTAACAAAGGATTTACTTAATCATTTGAGGGAAAAATTGTAGGAATGACAAAAAAAATCTAATCTATAGAAAAGAGAAACTTGAGAAGAAAGTATGCTTGCCGAAATTTGAGAGAAACTCCGAAAGCTAAACCCAAGCAAATAATTCTTTTTCCTCTCTCCTTTAATTGCAGTCGCTGCTTCCCTTCTCTCTTTTTTTGTTGTATTTTTTTTTCAGAGCGAAAGAGAACTTGACATGGGTTTTTTTTGAAGGAGAGATTCAACTAAGATATCCCTGAGATTAAGGGATTTCAAATAGTGGGCTTGGTTAGTTGTAGGAGTATCTCCGAAAATAAATCTCCCACTCTCATCCGTGAGAGAAAATCAAGATAAGAGGTGGAATTGTACATCTAAGATCTCAGGTATAGATTTGGTGGGTTTGTTAGGTTTAGATTTAACACTAATTGGCTTTTGAGAAAACTGGATTTCCAAATTCTTACATCATGTGGGCCTTCTCTATCAACTCTTGTATATTTAACCAAATTTATTATTTTGCATCTAAAATAATAAAATATTGATTATTACAGATAATATTTGCTTGCACTATTTTTGGAATTTCCTTACCTTGTGCTCATTGATACTGCTGGATATGATGGAGTGTTGTGTCTTCTTATTTATATTGAGGGTTAAAGATGCAGTACTTTCTACTTAGTTATCCATTTTTCTTAAATGGTATTTCTAATCTTGGTTTCCTTTTTTAAAAATAAAGCTTGTCCCCTGGGCGCATATTGTCCACTTGCAAGTCTTAACAACGCTACTGGTCTTTGTGATCCGTAAGTTGGTGCAGTTTCATTTTTATCTTTCCTTTTGCTGAGCTTTTTTCCAAAGAAAAAGAAAAAGAAATTAACATCGTGCCACATGAATATACAAGTTATTAATCATGCAGATACCAGTACCAGTTACCTCGCGGACAGCCAAATCATACTTGTGGAGGTGCAGATATATGGGCTGATGTTACAAAAAGTAGTCAAATGTTCTGCCCAGCAGGATACTATTGTCCTAGCACCATCAAGAAAATTTCTTGTAGTAGTGGGTATATTATCTTATCTATCCAGCACCCTTACATCATTATTTAAGTTCTATCTCTATTATTTATCCTTTTCCGATACAATGATACACTATGTCAAATATTTCTTAGATATTAAATATCTTTGGGTTTATAATTAGTTAGCTACTACTTACGACATATTTTCTGGACTTTTCAGGCATTACTGCCGGAAGGGCTCTATTTCTCAAATAAGTAAGTTCCACTTCTGACTACAATTTATTTGCAACTTTTAGGTAATTGAATCTTCTTTATTTTTATATGATTGAGAGAATTGACGTGATCTAGAGTATGCCAAAGGCACAAACTTGTTGTATTGTGGTGCAATTACATTTGATGTTATACACGAGAATTATCTTCTTGGTAACTTTTGTTTTCATTTTACCTTGTGAAACAAGAACAATATCTATAAGACCATAACCACACTGTTAGCCCATAAACTATGACATTTATTCACTATTTCGGCCTGGATACCCTATTGAGGATGAATCACCTTGCTCTGAGTGCCATCTGTTATTCATTAATAAGATTATGTATCTCCTTTTAGTCATCTTGTTAAGGAGAAATTTAACTATATGGCACAATATTTAACAAACTGATGGGTTTGCATGATCTCCGGTTGCCTTTGGATTTCCCTTCTTTAGGAATAAGACATCATATGAGTAATAGAGCCTATTGAGTATTAACACCACATGCTCAAACTGACCGAGTACCTAGAGTAAGATTGCTATGGTCAAATTTCAGAAGTCTTGTTAAAAAAGTAATGGAATGCCATGTCAGTTTCAGGTTTCATGGTCACCTGTTTACTTACTTTCAGTAATCTTGTTTTGACTCATGCAACTCTTACTAGTACATCCTTTGTTATCTCCCATTGTGTCTCATACATCCTCCAATTTGGGCTTATTTTACTCTGAATAGACTTTAAAAAAGGTTCTTATGATTTATATATCACCTTAATATAGGTCTTACATTAGATGTATCATGTACTGAACGATCTATAATCAAGATGACATCTTATGTTAGCATTTTTAATGGTTATTTGGTTGTCCAAAAAGCCAAGTAAAACCATTATAGGAAATCTATTTCCTATTATAGTTTTTTTTCTTTGTTTTGTTCTCATCTTGAAACCAATAAGAAATATGATGTGACACCTTCCTATTGGATGATGCGATCCAAATTTTAGTAAACTCATTTCATGGTTTTTTTTTGAGGAAATTGCTAGAAACCATTTTTGATGGTTTCCTCCCCTATTTTCTTTCTAAGAAACCAACAAAATGGGCCATTATTGAAAAAAAGTCTTCCTATTTTAGCCATGCCTTCACATAATTTTCTCTGTATTATATCTGCTTAATTTCCATCTTAGAATGCTATCTTAGTAGTGCTTTCATTCTAAGTTAGATGAACATGTTTATCCACCGCTACGAGGTCTCTGATACTCTTGCAAGGTCACAATGTTCGTCGGAACATGCTGCTATACCCCTAGCTCAGCTGCTTCTACGGTAACTTGAGCTTGGTGGCTGGCGTGTAAACCTAACTCTTTCAATAGACCCTTTAGAGGTATTCATTCTCTAAAAACACTTTAAAGTTTAAATGTAGACATCTTTCTTCTTAGACTCCAAATAATGAGGCACAAATGTTGTGGTGGAGGGGTAGGTTTATTAGTGATAATTCTGAATTCTTATGAAATGTGCACTGTCCGTCTATGGACATTAACATTCTATATAATTTAATTTGACAAGATCGAGATCTCTTTGTCTCTGGATAAACTGAGTGATCTCTCTATTCATGGTATCCAACATGACGCTATTGGATTTCCATCTCCTTCCGCTTACAACATTAAAACACATAACCATAGAGGGTTCCATTTTTTCTCAAATAAATTGAATCATTCGGAATCTCAGTCTAGGATCATAAAGGTGGCCATAGAGAAGTAACTTATCCACACTTTTAAATTAGGAAGTCTGCCTGTACATTGACCGTTATAATATCATAGAAAACACATTTATCTTCTTTAATGTACCTAACAATCGTATGCCTTCCTCTGATGCAAGGTTTTAAATATCAGTTATTGGGGATTTATCGAACGGTCAAAATCTATATCGGATAGTAGATATCAGGGATATATCGAGTATAAGTAGGATTTATCAGAGTGAAATTACTTGATAGTGATATATAATATAATATTCTAAAATATAATCTGACTACACTTAATGAAATATAAACATACCAAACTGTACATAATTATATTTAGCATCACTAACCAATAGTAGAAACTTGGGTCGTGTCGGGTTTAAAGTGCATTGAATAGGTGCTCGTTACCCGAAATCAAAACTCAAATCAAAGACCAAAAATTCTAATTTTTGGGCTGACAATATCGGCCGATAACTCACTTTATCGCCGCATTATTAGCGATAAATATTCAAAAACGATAAGCGATTTAGAATTAAACTTATCATAGCGGGAGGCTCCCAAAACTGATAAATCGTCGTTTTATCAACCGATATTTAAAACATTGCTCTGATGTATCACGAGATCTATTAGAAAGGTTAGAGAAGTTTGGTTTCTTTCTAGCAACTGATGTCTTTATTCTTCACAATGTTTTCAATCACCGTGTTATGCTTAGCTAGTTTTTTAGACCCTCTAACATACTCTACACTACGTCACTACTATAGACCACCTCCTTGAGGCAAGGTAATAGTTGATTTTTTGGCCACATCTAACCGAATAGCCCATCATTTTATGATGATACGTATAAGACTTTCTCCAATTGAAAATTGGCATATTTGTTGTACATGATGAATTCAATATGCATGTCCATCCATTACCATCACTTGCAAACTCATAAATCATTATTCACCTTACAAATATGTAAAAAGAACATTTGACAAAGTGTACCTATTTTGTAGATTATTTTACTAAAATTTGATTTTTCAATGTGAATAAAAATCCAATACATTCATTTATGAGTCAAATTGATCCACTTGACGTATTAGATGGAACAAAGAGAAAGTAGAAGAGAATTACAACTGTAAGAACAAAACTCAAAGATAGGTTTTTGGTGGAGCGAGCAATGCTCTACTTTTAAGATTTTCTTGTGTTGCTTCTAGACTAACTTGATTTACAAATTGCAATCCATCTCTTTCAATAGAGATCTCAAATCTAAATTGCACTCTGATTATAACTACTATATGAATTGGACTTGCTATTTAAACAGAATTCTCCTATATATTTGTTATTTAAATAACACCTAATATGAGTAGGACTACAACTCCTATTTAATGAGGACTCCTTTTAAATCTGCAATTACAAACTCCTAATGAAGATAGGACCCTATGTAATTCAAATCCCACATACTTCTAATCATAATAGGACTCATGCTCCAAATCACAAGAGGACTCATACTCCTAATTATAATAGGGTTCGTATTCCTAATACAAATAAGACTCGTATTCTTAGTTGTATAGGACTTGTACCCCTAATTACCTAATTACAATAGGACTGGTGTTCCTAATACAAATAAGACTCAATACTTCTAGTTATAATAGGACTCATATTCCTAGTTGTAATAAGACTCTTTAACGTGCTCCAATTTCAATATCATTGATGGAATAGAAGCATCTAGATCAACACTCTCTCCTTTTGAAAGAGTGAAGCCCCGCAAGCTCAAAACTTCAAGTGGGGAAGCGCATGCTTCCATTTCTCCTCACTGTACCATTTCGCTTGGTTTGACAGTTGACCTTTCTGTTCGATCCTATAGGTAATGATTCTTCATTATCTTTTCTCACGAACTTTTTGCTCCAGAACACTATCATCCTTAAGCGTCTCTTTCTCAATGAACAAATCAAAAAATGGTGGAGGGCTCATCCTCTTTTCATTTAACATGGAAGGCTCAAATGACTTCAAAATTTCAGCATTGACGACAAACTAAATTTGCATATATGTAGGCAACTCGATGTAGGTAACTCGAACTGATAAGCATTATCTCTATATTGTTTCAAGATTTTAAATGGACCATATGAAATAGGGTTGATTGTCTTTTCTTCACCCTTTAACCACTCCTTGTTCAGTCAGATCCGAACACTCACTTTGAAATTTTAACTTGATGCTTGTCATGCCGGTCTTTATACCTTTATTGAAAGCGCTGCAATTGCACTTCAATCTCCTCGTTCTTTACAATAGATTGTTGATACATTCTCAAATTCATAAGAGAGGTACTAGAAATACTCAATTTGATGCTTGATAGTATGTTGTGTGGCAAGCCCCTTGGTTTCTGGAGTAAATCATCGTACGCGTCCTGAACATCCTCAATCTCCTCTCCTTGTCTACTATTACTTGACAATAAGGTGTGTGAGACATTCACTTCCTCCTTTGACCAAGTAAATAGTACAATGGTTTTAAAACAGGTTGATTTTATTGATTTATCTTCGATGTATAGGGTTTCAGTCATGGTTGATACGATTTTTGCAAAAATCTATCGCATAGTGTTTTTGGTTTATTTGTCCAGAAAAGGGGTCGATTTCTCATTGGTTAAAAATCACTCGATGTTCTATAGTTTACATTTTAAGTGAACCGGTTTGAGTTTGGAGATAAAAACCCTAATTTTCCATATCCGACCCGCATCCACTAAACAAAAACCGTGATATCTTATTCTATTTCACATCTGCTCATCGTATAACCCTAATTCTCTCTACCTCAACTATTCTCTCCTCCAAGATTGCTCGCAAATTTCTCACTCAAAGACCTCTATCGACGACCTCTCTCGAAGACCCTCTCGATCTCTCGATATTTTATTAAATGTGGTTAGATTATATTTTAGAATATTATATTATATATGCTCACCATTCGATATGAAACTCCGATTTTTACTAATCCCCCGATGACTAAGATCCGATATAAGTTTTGACCATCCAATAAATTTTCGAAAATTGATATTTAAAGCTTTGAAATAATAGCACAAGCCTTCTGCTAGGATTCACCATATGTTTTGCTTACTCATCTTTGTTCATACTAGCATGGATAATGAACTACTTGCTATCCTTCACAAACTTATACTTCCTCAACATTTGATAATGTGGAGCACCCCGATCCCACAAATAAAGAATACTAAGTATCACAAAACAGACATCAAGCCGGATGTCCTCACACGTTACCTCATTGATGTACTTGTTTGTGATTGTAAACTTGAAAGTGCACTGCTTGATAATGCACATCTCCACATCTTTTTGAATCCATCTCAAAGGATATAGTTTTGAATGTGGTGTTGTAGTTCACCCATATTGGCCAACAAACCTTATGAAATAATACTCTTTGAACTGCCTGAATCTTCTATTGTTTTGATCACGCTCTTCTTCACTTGTATTTTCAGATGAAAAAGCTCCTATTGCATCTTTGGATCATCATGAGTAGAGTCGCATGTCTTCATCATCAAATCAATCCTCTCTATCGCCCTTTTGTAGTTCTGGCAACTCTTCAGCGCCATCAATATGCAGTGTGGACTTTCCCTTGCTTCTTCGATCATCTTTCTTATCGCCTCGCATGCTCATCTCAAGATGAAGTAGCTAAGACTTCACCTTTGTCTGACCACTTTTATCACAATGATCACAAAAATTCTATTAAGTTACATGAGATTGCTTCTTACTTGATTCCTCTTGCTTTTCGTTTTTGAGTCTGACTTCACTTTCAATTTGTCATACTTCCTGAAATTTTTACCGTTATCCCCTTCAATTGCAGTAGCCTTCTTGCTAGTTTCCTCAATATTGGAGACTAAAAATAACTTTAACTTCTTTCGAATTGATTCATGCAGTCGTCCAATGTACTTCATCAAGATTTCCTGGTCATCTATTAGTAATCCTAACAAGATAGCTTGTTTATGAAAAACGTAGTTTTGTTTAAGATATTGTCATCGGATCCATCGGTCTTCTTCGTGCCCCACAGGGTAAAACTGCTTGGGGATAACGATTTTGAAGTTCTTCCAGTTTATGGTGGACGCGTTGTGTTTTTTCATAAAAAAATTTGACTTGTTAATTTTAGTCTTGCAAAACAAACTTTCTGTTTTAAAGTATAGCCATAGATAGTGAAATACGTCTCCAACTGACCTATCCAACTATCTAGCTTTTCTGCATCAACCACTCCATCGAATATAAGAATATCAATCTTGGCCTCCACTTTGAGAGGTTGCATGGTTGTAGAACCAAAACTAGTAGAAGTAGTTCATTTCTCTCCTTTTCCTCTATCTTCATTATCTAAAACTACTCCTTTATTCGATTCAGCAAATCTAACATCTTTTGCAGAATCTTCAGTGTTTGGTTTAGAATAAGAGGGGTTTGAAAAAAATCTGGAACAACACCTTTTTCATCGTAGTCGTCAAAGAACCCATGCGTACCTTGAATCTAGCCATCCGTGATGCAAGATCGTCTTCTGCCATCCGTTGATATATTTGTCGCTATTGTCGGTTGAGCACTTGATGTGATCAAAACTCCAATGTCATATGATCTTTGTCGAGTTGCGACCATACACAATAAACCCACACGATAGGATCTTATTGGTCTGATACCAATTGGTTCACGCGACGTATTGGATAGAACAAAAAGAAGGTAGAAGAGAATTACAACTACAAGAACAAAACATAAAGACAAATTTTTGGTGGAGCGAGCAATACTCTACTTCTAAGATTTTCTTATATTGCTTCTAGACTAACTTGATTTACAAATTGCAATTCATCTCTTTAAATAGAGATATCAAATGTGAATAGCATTATGATTATAGCTACTATATGAATTGGACTTGCTATTTAAATAGAATTCTTCTATATAATTGCTATTTAAACAACACCCGGTATGAACAAGATTACAACTCCTAATAAATTAGGAGTTGTAATCAGTATTTATAGGATTACAACACTTAATCAGTATGAATAGGACTCCTAAATCCGTAATTACATACTCCTAGTGAAGATAGAACTCTATGTAATTTAGATCCTACAGACTTCTAATCATAATAGGACATGCTTCGAATCACAAGAGGACTCATACTCCTAATTACAATAGGACTTGTACTCCTAATACAAATAGGACTCATACTCCTGGTTATAATAAGACTCATACTTTTAATTACAATAGGACAATACTCCTAATACAAATAGGACACAATACTTCTACTTATAATAGGACTCATACTCCTAGTTGTAATAGGATTCTACAAGGTGCCGCAATTTTTGTCTCCTTGATGGAATAGAATGATCCTCCTAAATCATAAATATACGTATATTAGGAGAAATATGCCTTAATTGTCATGTCTCTTATGTGGTCAAGCAGTGTTTAACACCTTGTCTCTTATAACTATGTTTGAGTTTGCAAATCATACTTTAGACATTGACTTATTGTGTACTCAGTACCTTCCCTCTAAGGATATCACCTTTTTCAGTCCAACTTGTACTGTACAATTGTTCTTTCTACCTTAATGATGTGTTATTTAGCATAAGTAGACATAAAACTATAAACTGAGAGGGGGTAAATTTACCAATCTGGAATTGCCTCCCTTTACTTTTAACAATTTTTGCAGATTTATTACTGCTTAGGTGTTCCCATTTAGGTGGGATAATTCTTGGCTACCATTATGTTACACTTCACCCTTAAGCTTAGTCTCACTGTTTGCTCCAAACATGCTAGCTCTGATTTGTTGTGACCAATGTTTCCTGGACACTTCTATGTAAACCCGCGCTCATGTCCGACACATACTTGGCCTTTCTTGCATCGACACTTCTTTGGGCAGTCCTTGAATATATACATACATTTATTCAGGGTGTGTACTCAATTATACCATATATGTTTTAATATAACACTTGCCATACACTTCTTGTAAGTATTTTACATCCACTTCCTGAAATTCATTGAAAGTGAGTCGGGTTATCTCAATTCATACGTAGTTTAGAACTATGATTTTAAACCGCTGTTTGGGTATGTATAGTTAAAAAATGAGCAGATTTCCAATTTATAATCTACACAATAAAGAAAACAAAGAAATGTTTTTTAAATTTTAATTCTCATATATATATATATATATATATATATATATATATATATATATATACACACACACACACATATATACATATACATATACATATACATATATATGGAGAGAGAGAGGGATGGAGGGAGGGTAGGAGCCCTAAAACCCTTCATCACCGAAACCTCAAGCCGACGTCAGAATTCAGCGATGAATGCTCCATCGATTTTCTTGTAGAGGAAGCGAAGGAGGAGCAGAGCACTTTATTTTTGGGGCATGATTTTGCCCTAGACTTGGCAATCCGATTTTTTTTAATTTGGGCATAACAATTGGCTGATCAGCTTTGGCTTTTGGGTTCTAAACTCAAGTTTGAAAGAGTAAGATCTTAAAAATTAGCCTATTGGCCGCTATGTCCCCTCATGTCCCGATATTTGTCCTCAAAACGCCATATGACTTTGAAAGCATGATTTTGTGGCATTAGAGCTTCCAAACTGACATGTCGGCAGCCAATCAAAACCTTGATTACTGGAGTGATGAAAACATTATTGCCCTACGGGCCCTCGTCTTGGAGTTAGTGGTGGCATCACACCTATATTCCTATTATCTATACTATATACTAAAATAAACCCCTTGGTTGTCACTTGACAACTTCTTAGGCAGCTGACTTTTGAACTTCTATAAATTAATTATTGGGTTAATTGTAGATTGATCCAATGCTATTGCCCGATTATGGATAGACCCCCATAGTTCTATTGTTGCAGATAGACCCCCTGAGTGAATATGTTCCACTCTTTTACCCTCAGATAAAAATAAATTATTTTTGAAAAATAAACCTCCTAACGTAAACGAGTCAAAAACATTTTAGTCGTTGGTCTCACCGCAAGTGGGCAATAGTACGAGCGTCTAGCCGAATTAACCCTTAAATTATATATTGATTTTCTTGCAACCTACTGTCTTCTTCTCTCTCCCTCTCATTGATTGTGATGGATTCCAAATTTATAAGTTTTTTAATTATAATTATTTTATCTAATTTATAGTAGAACTTTTAGAGTGAAAGAAACTTAACCACCATTAGAGCATTCCTAGGTATGTCATATTCTCCTCCTCCAGATAAGAGTCACAAATCATGAGCGCTAATGTCCTTAATTTGCTCCAGGAATAACATTGAAGCATACTACAACAGGTATAAACCTGGAGATTAACCCAGTCTCCTAGTTGTGGATCTAGGTTTTGTCCTTGTAGCACCTGGCTAACCTGCTGGTTTCTGGGATGCGCCTTTGGCCATTCCTGCAGGACCATATGACCGGGGTCTTGCCTTATCACTTGCCCTCCTGTATTTACCAAACCTTTTCTTGAATGGTGTTCATGGGTCCCGAGGCATAAGTCTGTAAGCTACCCAGTTGGCTACCTTGTATGTGATAGTCTGTGGCTCCCAGGTATTTACCAAACTTTTTTCTGAAATGCTTTTTTTCATGGGCCCCGAGACATACAATTTAAAAAAGTCAGCGAGTTAACCTAGATGGCTACCTTGGATGTTATAGACTGGAGTGGGGAGATAAGCAGCAATTAACACTGGTTTTATTTATTTATTTATTTATTTTAATTTTTAATTTTTAATTTTTTTAATTTTCCCAAACTGCAAACGTGTTCCTTGGAAATTCAGTAATTTGATAGAATTTTACGCCTGTTTTAAAAGATCAGGCCCTGAGATGAACATGAACCCATGCTGTAATCCCACTGTAGTTCCCTTAATGAAGTTTTCATTACAGTACTAAAGACTTAATTAACTTTTTATGTTATTCTGCTTCTTTTTCAGTAGGTGAATTCTTTGCGTAGTTCCTTATTGTGACTTCTTCAGGAGAAGCAGGCCATGAGATGAGCGTGAACCCATGCTGTAATCCCACTGTAGTTCCCTTAAGCGAAACTTTCATTACAGTATTAAATACTTAATTAACTTTTATGTTGTTCTGCTTCTTTTTAATAGTAAATCGTGAATTCTTTGTGTAGTTGCTTATTGTGACTTCTTCATGGAGAAACAATTTTGACATTGTTGATGCAATTTTGCACAATATAAATGTTTTTTTGATCCTGGTAGATCTATTGCTTTAAGTTCTTTTTTTGTTGTTGTTTGTTTTAATCTTATTGTTTCCCGTTTACATTTAGATCAAAATTGAAATCTTGTATTACATACTTAATGTATTTACTTAATGGTAGTGCCCTGCTGTGTTGTATACTAGCTTTACAGGTCTGTATTTTACTATATATATTATTTGTAGCAATGCTACTTTCCCTTTCCATATGTTTTTACTTGTGTATTCATCTCCCAACTCCTAGATTGGAAGAAATAATTTGTTTGATGTGTAGAAAATTGATTTAGTTCTTCCTTGCTTTTGAACATCTTTGTACTTCAGGCACATGTGTTTGATTTAGCTATTGTCTAATTGTATGATCTTTATTTGATTGTGGATCTACAGGCTGTTTTTACAAGAGCTCCTGTAAGCCAAATTCTGAAAATCAAAATATTACTTTATTTGGAGCCTTAGTCATGGTAAGCATCTTTCAATTACTTGACATTTAATTTGAATAACATCTTGTTTTCAAAGCTGGAAATCTATGATCCATTGTCCTACTATCACGTGGAATTCTAATTGTCGTAGTCTATATGCTGGAATACGTTTATGATGGTAATATACTTCCTTGGATAAGAATCCTTTGTGGCAGTGAGATTGTTGATATAATTCTCACTTGTAGGTTTCTAGATATTTCTAAAATCTGGAACTTTGCTGTACATGTCCTTAATAACTTCAATAAGAACATACAACTTTTATTTGCAGAGAGAACAACGGAGCATTGTCATCGACTTCAAGCATCTGTTACACAGTTTTGTATGCTAGTTTATTCTTAAGTAGAAATGAAAAAGATTGAATCACTTTACTCAAAACAACATATCGTCGATTGTGCTTCAGTTGAAAAGTTTTAGTGCTTGGATATCTCACGACCAGAGTAGACAGCACACACCTTGATAATAAATAATAGATCCAATTATCCAAGGCATGTAGACTTGCATATATGGAGTCCTTGAGCTTTGCACCTTCAAGCTTTTCACTAGAGAAGCTAATTGGCTGTCCTTCTTGTCTAAGTACTACATTTGTGCCAAACTGCCAACATTAGAAGCATCATATCGATCTTGGATACAAGCTCAAGTTACAAAGAGCCAATAGGTGCTTTGATGATCTTTTTCTTTAGCGATATAAAAATCATTCGTGCATTGTAGGTCAATTTGACGGCTCACCTTTCATGCATTTGATGTTTGGTACTGAAATAGAACTCAAATATTTGATGAATCTTCTATAACAGGAACTAGGCCATCACAACTTTGAACTTAATGGAGAGTCTTTGTTGTGACCACCTCGTATTGGCTTCCATTTTGCTAGAAACCATCTTTATGCCATAACTCAAGAACACCACCTTTGCTAGTAAGTAGTTAACATCTTTGAGTTGTAAGGAGCCTTTTTATCTCTTAAGAGTTAAGACTTCAAACACTTGTTGTAAGTGCAGTAGACACTCCTTATTTTTTCTGTATACGATGATGTAAACGAAGTACATGACAACAGCTTATTCAATGAATGATCTGGAGACTTCATTCGTGATAGTGCATCCAGAAGATTGAATGACTTAATGTCCATGAGGAGTATTAAAAGAGGTTTCTTCTCATCTGTAGGATGCATCATATTTGATAATATCCACTATGGAAGTTAATTTACATTGAGATACTTTATCCTGGTTCAATATTTAAACGATTTATATACTGTATGTATCATCTTCAATTGATGTTTATTGTTCTTATTAAAACTTTAACATCAATTACTTTCCTCTTTCATGTAAATTCTTGATTTCTGATTTTGTCCAATTCTTACTGCCTTCTTATTGTTTTGTTTCAAAAAAAAACTTTGGCGTCTTTTGCTGCTAAAGCTCACTAAAATTTGGCAAAGCTTAAGCTGTCTTCCCGCTTCGCTCCCACGTAGGTGATAAACCTAAGATCTCATCGGGAAGGACATCTGTAATTTTTTAGGGAGGAGTTCCAACCATCATAGCTTATGGAGACTTGGATGGTCTGTAGTTGATAGCTTCATCTTGTCAACCATATGAAAGTAGCAATGACTTTCAGTTCCTTCATCAATAGGTTTGAACATTTGATATCTCTGCCTATGAAGCACGGACACGCATAACATGAAGCCGTGTCGTGTCGTGTCCGTGTTGGACACACGTGTCGAACACACGTATCCTATGTATTTTTTAGGATTTGCCTCGTGTCGGCGTGTCGGATGGCCGTGTCGGATCCGTGTCCGTGCTACATAGATCTCTGCTGCCTCTCTGATATTTCAGAGAGTTCTTTATACTTCTCTTTTCTGATTATCATAGCTTACAGAGACTTGAATGGTCCTTAGTTGACAGCTTCATATTGTCGACCATATGAAAGTAGCAATGAATTTTTTGACAAATTCTTCAGCTATAATAGCATTGCATATTTTATTATCTTACGTATTTCTTGTATGAAAGTTCACAAATCCTTCATTAATAATAGCATTGCATTTTTTTTCATGTATGAAAGATGTTATGGTGCAACAAATTATCATCGAGCATCGCTACAGTATAGCTTAGACTACTTCCTACCACCATCGTCTTGCCTGCAGCTTGGACCACCTCTTCATCTTTTAGTTAAGTGATTTCTTGTTTTTCCTTAACTTCTTTATCCTCTTCCTCAACAAGGATATGATTCTGCACTTTAGACAGTTGCAAGCAATAAGCCAAAGCCTGCTCATTTGAAACAATCATGAAGATTGAAAGTAGTATTGAGAAACTACGGAAGGGCAATGAAACTGGGATCCCACTGGAAAGAGATGGTGGATCTCAATGTGAAGAGCTGGTAGTGTAAATCACGGAATGATCTTTGTAAGACTGTAGTCCCCACTAAGATCCGAAGCTAGGAACTACAGTGCAGAATATCACCACCTTGGATTTCATTCAACTAACCTGGATACAACTCATGAACTGAAGGAATCCACCCTGGGAATTGAACATAGAAAAAGTTCAACTTCACACACAAAATGGCTTGGCTATAAATGAGAGCCAGAAGAGGTCTTATAGAACTTGTGACATTTGGACATTATTGACCAGTATACCTGACTTTAGCCCCCAAACGAAAACAAGTAACAAACTATAACGCACAGTAATTATATCAAGGCAATATTTATTTGAAAAAGCGGGTCCCATACTAATACTTTTTTCAGAAACAAATTACCATGTCAAAATGTCTGGGTTATTTTGACAGAATTTGATAGATAAATTTGTTGGACATTGCTGCCATATAGCAAAATCCTTTGTCAGAATTTCTCTCCTCTCACTAGGACTTCAGGGAGAAAGTGAGAAATAGACCGCACGTCTAACTTTTTATCCAACTTTCCATGCAAACAAACAAAAAGAAGAAAAGGAGAATTTGTGGGATTTTAAACGCAAGCAAGCCGCTCCTTTCTCAGCCAAACTACTCTTTAAAATTTTGATTCTTGAATGTTGAACTGCCTTCAGCATAAGGTCTACTTCCCAATGCTACAGACAGAGTCATTTGGAGTATTTTATACAGAGTTATAGTCAAAACATTGAAGTTCGCGGTGCACATGCCTAGTGAATCTCAAGATGACTCTTGCTTCTTTTCTGAATGAAGATAGTGGAATATCCACCTGCAGCACGTGCCTGCTTCCTGTGGGCGTCGAAAGTTCTCATACAAATTTTGGACTCCTATGGAGCCTACTGAGTTTTATAACATTCCCCTATACCGAAGTTTTGCCATTCTTTGCCAAAATTTTTTGGAAAATTTGTTATTTCAGCATAAATTTATCTCTAACAATAAAAGGCTTAGTGTTGTCTTGATTCTTGAACATGCCAATGTGTTTCTCCCTCTGTAATTATTCCATTACCAACAATTTTCTTGTGTTATTTGAAGTTATTGCAGTACTTTAGTTTTGTTAAAATTATGTTTATTTTTCAGCTTTTTAGCTTGTATTCATCTGAATTCCCTTTTCTTATTCCCTCTACAGGCTGCTCTATGCTTGTTGTTGTTAGTTATATATAACTTCTCTGGCCACATTCTGAGTAATCGTGAGAGAAGGCAAGCCAAATCCAGGGAAGCGGCTGCTAAGTATGCGAGAGAAACTGTACAAGCTCGTGAAAAGTGGAAATCTGCTAAAGATGTTGCAAAGAAATCAGCAATTGGACTTCAGACATCATTATCTCGGACATTTTCCCGCAAGAAGACAACTAAGCAAGAGTCAGCAAGCAAAGCATCAAAGAAAAAGGAAGCAAGCAATTTGACAAAAATGATGCGTTCACTTGAAGAAAACCCTGACAATGATGAAGGCTTTAATATTGAAATAGGAAATAAAAACTTGAAGAAGAATGTTCCTACTGCTAAGGAAATGCATACTCGTAGTCAAATCTTCAAGTATGCATATGGTCAAATTGAAAAGGAAAAAGCCCAACAGCAGGAAAATGATGATTTAAGTTTTTCAGGAGTCATTTCCATGGCAACTGAAAACAATACAAGTACGAGACCTATGATTGAGATTGCTTTCAAAGACCTCTCGTTAACTTTAAAAGGGAGTAAGAAAAAACTCTTAAAGTGTGTGACGGGAAAACTTATGCCTGGCCGTATAGCTGCTCTCATGGGCCCATCAGGTGCTGGAAAAACTACGTATTTAAGTGCTGTTGCTGGAAAAGCAACAGGATGTGATGTGACTGGTTTAGTTCTCATAAATGGGAAACAAGAACCGATTCGTTCATATAAAAAAATCATTGGTTTTGTACCACAAGATGATATTGTGCATGGGAACCTGACAGTGGAGGAGAATCTTTGGTTCAGTGCAAGATGCAGGTATGAAGTCAGTTTTAGCATCACATAGTATTTTTTCAATATTTAACCAGTTATATTACAATAGTATACTCTGAGCAACCTCTGAAGGAAGAATCTTGATCCATTGTCTATATTTTCTTTGTAGACATTGGTTTAAATTCATAAAGCTTTTTAAGAGAACAGAAATATACATCTCTTGGCTTCGTTTCTTACAAGTTACAACTGAATATTAACCTTACTTGAAACCTCTGCTTAAACTAGTTTTGCCCTTAGGGTGGAAGTAGCATTATTAGGACCATACGATGTTTTAAATATAGGCCGATTTTATCTATTTATCCCCGATATATAGGGTTTGGGCCATGGCCGATACGATTTTTGCATAAATATATTGCATATAGTTTTGGGCCGATTTTTCCCGATATATCAGTGTAAATCCGATAAAGCGGTCGATTTTTGTGAGCTAAAACCACCCGATTTTATACAAGTTTACATTCTAAGTGAACTGGTTCGCGTTTGGAGACAAAAAAACCCTCTTTTTTCATATTCGACCCACATACACTAAACAAAAACAATACAATCCTATTCTATTTTGCTTCCACCAAACAAAAACAATTGGTAAGTGATCCTAAACATGTGTTATTTACATATTAGTATGTTTATGTTTCATTAAATATGCTTAGTTTACTTTTTAAGACATTATATTATATATGCTCACCATCCGATGTAACACTGATTTTTACTACTTATCCCCGATATATCCCGATAACTAGGATCCGATATGAATTTTGGCCATCTGAGATATTTCCGATAACCGATATTTAAAACATTGGGACCATATTAACGGACTTTCATGCATAAAGCTATTTTAAAACTTTATATCTGGTTCTTTGGCATGGGGATCTCTATTTGTATTTTCTTATTGATGTTATTTGATAGTTAGATAATTTCCTGAAATTAAAATCATCTGGCTTTTATTTCTGGAAAGATAGATTTGGAATGTTTGTTTTTTAATCAGTGCTATTTTTGATGAGTTCCAGATGCATACCTATCCATGTATTCATCTTATTTCCTTCAATATTCCAAATGGTTACTTAATTTCCATCTTCAGTTGCTGGGAAAAATTTCTATCTTTCCATCAATTATGCTGACTTTTTTTTTTCCCCCCCACCCCCCTCTCTCAGAAGCCTAATATATTAAGCATTGTTATTTTTAGAGCATCAACTACATGACCATATTTCTTACTGATGTTGTAGGCTTTCTGCAGACCTATCCAAAGCTGAAAAAGTTCTAGTTGTAGAAAGAGTTATTGAATCCTTAGGGCTGCAAGCTATCAGGGATTCATTAGTTGGGACAGTAGAGAAGCGAGGCATCTCTGGTGGACAGCGGAAACGAGTGAATGTTGGTTTGGAAATGGTTATGGAACCATCACTCTTGATATTGGATGAACCTACGTCCGGTCTGGATAGTTCTTCGTCTCAGCTACTTCTTAGAGCTCTTCGTCGTGAAGCTGCTGAAGGGGTAAACATCTGCATGGTCGTTCACCAGCCCAGGTTGTTTAATAGTCATTAGATTCTGCGTTTCTTAAATGTATGATAATCCATCCTTTTCTGTTGTCCTAAAAAACTTGTTCATAATGGTTGGTGGTATCATCGTATTTAGTCAGCAAACAGAAAACTGGAGGCTATTCATGTGGGGAGCTATATTAAACTGGTAATTTCTAAGATTTGTTGAACATAAGTAACTTCCTAATGGAATTTCAATAGTCTTTTTGCCATTTGCTATACCCTTATTGGCAAAGACTACTGTTTTCTCTAAACTAGGATATTGATGTCGATGGCCATTTCTTAAAATGTGATCTCTTATCAGAGCATGAGTGACCCCCTTTTGTTCAGATTTGGAGTATGCCAAGATATTTGAGAGCAACTAAGTGAGAACAAAGGTTAAAATTTGAAATCAAGGCTAAGAGATGTGGCTGTTATTATGGGCCGAAAGGTGCTAAGATTGGAAGTATACTTGCAACTTACAATAGTTACAGTTGAAGTATCATCCTATGGAAGATAAATTTTAATTAAAAATTTTCTCTGTCAAGCATAATATTTGATAGCATGAGCATTTCTTTTCTGCTTTTATATTGTTATGAGACACTCCATGAACTAATGGCAAGCCATTTGCTGCAGTTATACTCTATTCAAGATGTTTGATGATTTGATACTTCTTGCAAAAGGAGGTCTTACAGTCTATCATGGATCAGTGAAGAGAGTTGAAGAGTACTTTTCAGGCCTTGGGATCAATGTACCTGACCGTGTCAACCCTCCGGACTATTTTATTGACATCTTAGAGGGCATAGTTAAGCCTAACACAACCACAGGTATCAATTATAAGCAGCTTCCTTTGCGATGGATGCTACATAATGGGTATGATGTCCCTCGAGATATGCTACTTGATGATGCTGAAGCTGAATCCTCAGTTAGAGGCAGCGGAGCAGATTCTGCTGGCATTGACCCTGATGCACAATCTGTTGCTGGTGAAGTATGGGATAATGTAAAGGATAGTGTGCAAACAAAAAGAGATGATTTAGGGTATGTATTTTCAAATCATGGAGACTTATCAAACCGCCGAACCCCAGGTGTTCTTACACAATACAAGTACTTTTTAGGAAGGTAAGTTTTCACAACGTATGCTTCATCACTTGCAAGCAGTATCATATACTTCATTTACATTATTAACATAATGAAAGTTCTTTTGATACGCTTTAACCTGTAATGAATTTTGTTAGTAGTAAATATCCTGTCATGTTCTTTTATTCTCATTACTTGCACACAAAAGATCTTCAGGCAGACTACTTTTAATTTATTCTTTGATCTTGTCTGCTAACTTTCTATGGGTTTATCATTCTTAGGGTTGGCAAACAGCGACTTCGTGAAGCTATGATACAAGGAGTTGATTATATTATTCTCGGTCTTGCTGGAGTATGCTTAGGGATACTTGCAAAAATGAACGATGATACCTTTGGGGCATTGGGCTACACATACACTGTCATTGCTGTTTGTAAGTTAGCATCACATTTTCTGTCTTAAGAGCTGTTTATTTCCTCAATAGTGTTCTTGTCTAATCATCAAACATGTTCTATTGTGTTCAAGAAAAAGCCTCTTGTTTAATATTGGATTCTTGGCATGATTGACTTTGTTGAGTGCACAAATTTTTAAAACTTTAGTGACCAAAAACCTCTTGTTTATTATGCGTTCCACTAGTACTACTAACAAAAGCTCTTATCTTTTGCAATTTCAATGGAGATTATGAGAATCCTAGCGGTGTTTTATTTTTTTTGACCAGTATTGACATTTTATATGGATTTAGAAAATCTTTTTGGTTAATGCATTTCAATTCTAGATATTTCCTTTATTAAATTTTCGTAGAGGATAATACTAACTAAGCTATAAATCCAATGCTACTTTTAAAGTATAAGGAACAAAAGTGTGGGGTCATCTTGAACTGCTATGAAAAAACTAATGAGTCATCAATGGCCCTTGCACTTTTGTTCTAGTAATACAAAATTAGCTTGGGATTTGTAGTTTAGTTATTACTGCTCTTTTGAATGTGACAACTGTTTTTATGTTGTTACTGTTTATTTCTTCATAAAAACACTTGCCTGTCATATTTTCTTTTGATATACATCTGTAAGGGTAAGTTCTAAGGAATTACCATGAGCTCTACTGACCTTCATGGATTACTATCAAACATTTTTCTTATGCATAACTATCATGACTCTGTTGTTACTTTATGGAAAAGTACTTTCTTGCATTTTCCATCAGAAAACTTCATCATGTGCATGCCCACGACATTTTTATTCACAAAAATGCTCATATATAGAGGAGAATAACAAAAATGATAATTTATTATACATGAACATAAAGAAAAATGTTGACAGCTCTATACTTGTTCATGCCATATCTTTATTATAAAGTTGACCATTTATGCCAACTTGGACTGGTTTTAAAATTAAAACAAACTTTTTAAGTTAGTTCTGCTCTTCTTTCTCATATTGTATATTCACTGGTTTTGATAATTGCTAAAAGTGGCCTGTAATGTCTAGAACTCAGGATTTATGATCCTCTTTAGATGCTTTGTTGGGCAATTAAGAAACAATATGTGAAAACTGAGTGTACCAGAAACAAGGATGTAATATTGACCCCCCGAAAAAAAGGGGAAAAAAAGGAAAAGAAATGAGAATGTTGTGATAGTCTTGTGGGTCGTCAGAGGACCCTCTACAGCACAACTCGAATTTATAGTGAGGACTGGGTTGTAATTTATACCTCTTAACATGGATATACACTAAGAGATAGGATAAGAAATATGCGCATTTGTTTTAGGTAAGAGGTTGCTTCCATTGATATAATTTGATCATGTACAACAGAGGCCACAAACATTTAGAAGTTATAAGATATGGTGCTAGTTAACTTAATGGAGGAGATAAACCGTAGCAAAACTGAATGAAAGAATATTAGTGTGGCCGGCACCAAAACTTTGGTATAAAGGCTTCGTTGTTGTTGTTTTTTGTCATTTAGATGCTTTGAGATCCTTCTCAATCATTCTACCATCTGAATTTCTACTCTCTGTTTAAATTGACAAATATTTCCCAACTTACGCAGATTTTGATTCTATAATCTATAAATACAGTTAAGATCATGTAACTTTGTAATTCCTTGCCCGCAAGTGCAGTTAAGCAGCATTCAAGCCATTTTAGCTTTAAAATGCCATTATTTCTCAAGGTCTGTTTTCATGAAGTTGTGAAATATTGAATCCAACATTAACTTTACCTGGAACTTGATTGCAGCTCTTCTATGCAAAATTGGAGCTTTGAGATCATTTTCACTTGAAAAATTGCAGTACTGGAGGGAGAGAGCTTCTGGCATGAGCTCACTAGCTTATTTCCTTGCTAGAGATACAATCGACCATTTCAATACAATCATCAAACCCATAGTTTTTCTTTCTATGTTCTACTTTTTCAACAACCCTAGGTCGTCATTTTGGGATAATTATATTATTTTAATTGCGCTTGTCTACTGTGTGACTGGTATTGGGTATACTTTCGCTATCTGCTTCCAACCAGGATCAGCACAGTTGGTACGTTGTTTTCACCGGAGACTCATTGTTCAACCCCAGAAACCAATTGCATATCTCAGTTTCTAACTAGCATTTATACTTGCTCTTGCAGTGGTCTGCACTTTTTCCTGTAGTTTTAACTCTTCTAGCATCTCAGCAGAATGTTTCCAAGATCGTGGCAAATTTATGTTACACAAAATGGGCATTGGAAGCTTTTGTCATTGTAAATGCTCAAAGGTGTGCTATTATTCTTCTCTTTCGATTTTATGTAATAGTCAGATGAATGCTCTATCAACATAGATAAATTAATGATATTTGATGTATGTGTCATAGGAAAGCTCTCAGAAGTACACCATTACCTCATTCTTACCCAAAGTCTTCAATGATGAGAAAATTGATAGAAAATTTAAAGTGAGGAACCACACTTGATTTTTGTTTTTAAGGGAAAATCTTAATAGGATTTGTTACTTCTCCTGTACTTCTTTCATTGTTACTTCTCCTGTATTTCTTTCTTTCTCACTATAATGAACTATTCCATTACACCCAATCGCATGCGGTTTACATTACGAATACTTCATTTTTACCAGTCTTTCGACTGAATTTTTAGTGTGTGCCCTTTTGAGGTATTTTGCTTCTTGCTAACATAAGCAGTACCTTCTTGAGCACCAGGGGCCCAGGCCTTTGTAATGGGGAACAAATCTGTAATGTTTGTGTTCAGTTTAGATTTAGGTTTAGGCTTAGGGAAAGATGATTATCAAGTGGAAAGATCAGAGAAGTGGACAAGAATGGCATTGTTTGGCTAGGGTTTCAGTAGCAAAGAAGGAAAAACCAAAAAATGAGGGGGAAAAAATTAAAACATGGTTTTCCACACAACAGAGTGTTGGATTTCACGTCCATTATTGAATCAAACAACATATAATTAATAGAAGAAAAGTTTTCTTAGTAGATAACCTGAAATTCATAAATTCTGGGTAACCTAAGACATGGAATCCCTATACATAGGTTTCTTACGATACTTGGCTAAAATATCTTAACGACTCGAATAATGATGAAACATCAAATTAACTGGGAGAAAGCAAATAAATACTGAGCGAAGAAGACTCAAACACGACATACTATTCACGCATGACTCACACATTAATTACAAGCCAATCCTAGTTCTACTAGGATTAAAGACTACAAAACTGAACTTGACAATAAAACTGATCTTGAGTGTGAGTCCATCTCTCACCGTATCTGTATCATACATAAATCTATACGACCACTAATTTCTCTAATCTTCTGTCTCCTTCAATAAGCACTTAGGTAGGTATAATTTAATTTCTTAACTCGCTTTAGAAGCACTATAATGAGAAAATATCTTTTTGATGAGGAATAGGAGTCTACGGTTTACAATCCAAACCTCTAACTGAATTAAAAGAATACCAGAACAAAGAACGTTGCTTATTGTGCATGCCTGAATAGAATTATCATATATCACAACCCAACCAATGTGACGTGCAAACAGAGGCTAAGAGAGAACAAGAAAGTAGAGATCCTAGAATCGCATCTGACTTAATCAGCAGCAGTCTCCTGTTCAATAAGATGTTTGGTGGTCTGTTAGATGATTTAAGTTGCTCTTTTTTATTTTGGGTCTATTTTTAACAAAGACGTAATGATTAACCCCAAAGCTTATCACCTGAGCTGGATCATGAAACCATAAATATTTGAAAGTTTTTATAAAGAATATGGACAATAAATTACTAAGTTTTAATAAGGTTAATGACCGGTGCATTTCTTGCAACAGGTACTCTGGAGTGTGGTTAATCACTCGCTGCCATTCTCTTTCAGACAATGGATATGATATCAAGGTTTGGCTTATTTCTCTAATAGTTCTGGCTGCTTATGGCATGGCCTTCCGCTGCATTGCCTTCATTTGCATGATTACTCTGAAAAGGCGTTGAAAGGATGTGAGCATAAAAAGGACCTGAAAAGGAGTTTATTCATAATACATGATTGGACTCCGTGGTGATCGATTTTGAGATGCGTCATGTTCTCCAAAGAATGAACGAGGGATTTAATCACGTAGAGTGCTTGATAATTAGCTCCAACATGACCACATTTTCAGACTACTGATAGTTTTGAAGTCAAATATAACATTTTCATGTATGTAACATATTATTGCTTATGTGATAAACTCTTTTAGAAAATTAACTATACATATAGGTGAATAGTTAAAGATGAGAGTTTCTTTTAATGCTGCCTATGGATATGGGGAGTAACGAAGCGTTGATGCAATTCTTGAATTCTTCGTTAAGATTGCCTAGCAGGATATAGCAGTGGATAATGGAATTATATGAACTCGACACATTTGTATAATCCCCTGTGATTGGATTAGCACCGTGATTATATTCTTCAATTCTTGAACATTATAAAATGCAAATTGACTATTTGCTTTTGCAATGTCCTGTGCGTTGTAGACTCAATATTTGTATTGTCTTCCTTCGTTGGGTTGAACTGCAAATGCATTTATGTGTCTGATACTACAACATGCGTATATCAATCCTATCTCCACTGTTTCTCTTTCCCAACATTATACGCGTTGGTGTGGTCCCTTGTGACTAGTTGGATTACGCTGTAAAGGGAGATTTTATAATATTAACTCAAAAATCCACAACAACCCCATGGCACGGGCATTGTTGCGGATGCTGCGACTTTCTTTTTTTCTTCTTCAACACCACCCACCCGCCCGCCCGCCCACACCCACCCAATTTTTTTACCTTTTTTGGGTTTGGTTGGTTTTGTGTGGGTCAGCTGTAACGGAAACAAGTAGAACTTGCTGTCCTTCGTTTACACATGATTTGAAGCTCTCACCTTCTATGCAGAATCCTTGAGCTTACAAAACAAAATCAGAAGCACATGAGCATCAAGGGTCTCTTTCCCTGTTTGAGAAACAATGGAAATATACGATCTTTGGCACGCCCATCACCTATTATTAGCGGCGAATTCCTCCATCAGCTCAATACAACTCAAAAGTAGGAATGACATGTTGGTATGAAACATCAGACATTCGCAGGACGATTACATCGACCACGGACTCAGACTCGTCTAAACTGACGACACATCTCCTATAGATACTCTCTAAGAGAGACATCTTTTCCAAAGGAGTAGAAACTGATAACGGAACGCCTAAAGAATGCGCTACAAGCTGATGTCCAATCATGACAGATAAAAAAATGCGAAGCTTCTGAATCAACAAGATTCGAGCTGGGAAGGAAATCACTAAGAAAGCTCCGCTCGTAACATGATCATATGTGGTACGACTACATAAACCTTGCCGGTGGCTGGCGATTGCTACGGTGATGGCGGTGGAACATATGTGATTGTCTGTTCCTCAGGAATCCCTTGGATGACATGAATCTGGCCTACTGGCCCCTCAATCCTCAAGACTGCTGGAGGTGCCTCAAATCCTTTGCTGCTTGTCGTAATTGTGGCCCTGAGACTGCTGATTCTGACCTCTGTCATGCTGGCCTCCTGCTGGTGTACTGCGACAATTGTAACATGTACGCCGAATTCCGCGCTACTGCGACACTCTCGAATCATGTTGTGTGAACCTTGGGGCGTCATAGTTGGTACATAGAATGAGTGAGGACGTAATATGTATACCTCAAAAAGTACGAAATTTTTTTATGATAATCTTACTTTGATTGGAAAGTATTTGTGTGAATACTATATGATACGTTATGTTATGTATATATATTTGCGACCTTTTTTATTGTGCCTATTAAGCTCTCCTCTTGATACTATAAATGTCAGGATGAGGATGCGGTCGAGATAAAACTCGTACCTGGAGAGCTGGGCAGGCAGAGCCTGAGCCGCAACAGGCTTCACGATATCTGATCGACTTTGTAACGCCGAACGTAAAAGCAGAGACTAGCAACACTCGAGGAAAGAGTAACGAGCCACATTACATTTTTGGAGTTCCACCACCAGTTGTACCAGTCGTGCCTATTGGAGAGGCAATACTAACGATTTCACCATCACCATAACCAGCTGTTGATAGAGCCGCAGAGCAGGAGACTTGGCTCTGTAAGAATAATAAAGACATGAGATACTGAGAGCATCATAGTTTCAGGTCACACCGGACTCATGTGCAGCCTATAAATAGAAGAAATATATAAAAATTTCTTAACATCGACTTAGTACTAAAGCGGAGTTAGATGTATTTAGCGTAGAGGATAGCACCAGAGGATGACATCGACTTTAGATTTTCACCGGAGTAGTGAATACCACTTATTTGAGAAAATTTTATTTGCTTCTTTGACTAGTAGTAAAGCTAGTCCGATTAAAGCGAGGAGATATGCCTATAGTTAATTATGGAATCATGATCAGCATAGTGACAATGGCAAGGGCAAGACACCTGTTGCGGAATCTAGAGAGCCCCAGCAGTGGGGTAAGGATTTTTACTGCCAGCAATAAGGACAACATAAGAAGAGAGCACAACCTACAACATGATTCGAGAGCGCCGCAACAGCGCAGAATTCGGTGTACATGTTACAATTCTTGTAGTACACCAACAGGAGGCAACATGAGAGAGGTCAGAATCAGCAGTCTCAGGGCTGCGATTACGGCAAACATCAGAGGATTTGAGGCACCTCTAGCCGTCTCGAGGATTGAGGGGTCAGTAGGCCAGATTCATACCATCCAGGAGATTCCTGAGGGACAGACAGTCCCATATGTTCCACCGCCATCAGCGTAGCAATCACCAGCCACCGACAAGGTTTATGCAGTTGTACCGCATGATTATGGTGCGAGCAGAGCTTTCGTAGTGATTTTCTTCCTAGCTTGAATCTTGTTGATTCAGAAGCTTCGTATTCTTTTATCTATCATAATGTCATGATTAGACATCAGCTTGTAGTGCAACCTTTAGGCGTTCTATTATTAGTTTCTACTCCTTTAGAAAAGGTCTCTCTCTTAGAGAGTATCTATAGGAGATGTGTCATCAGTTTAGACGAGTCTGAGTTCGTGGTCGATGTAATCGTCCTACGAATGACCGATGTTTGATGTTATTTTTGGTATGGATTGGTTATTATCCTACCACGTTAGTATAGATTATTTTACAAAGACAGTCAGCTTGTGAGCATTCAATGAGTTTGTATAGATAGTAGCAACATCATAGGATAACCAGAATACAGAGTCATTTCTGGCATACGTCGAGGTGGTGGTGATACATGATTGGGGTACAGATTTGAGCGAGACCGGAGTCGTCTCTATGTATCAGGATGCCTTTTAGGATATACCGAGATTTTCTCCAGTGAGAGAGGTTGTTTTCCTGCATCGAGTTGCAGTAGACACGTACTAATATTTCGAGCACCCTATCATATGGCACCCACTGAGATGAGGGAGCTATAGACTCAGCTAGATGAGTTGTTATCTCAGAGTTTTATTTTCTGGAGTCGTTATCATGGGAGCACCGGTCTTCATAGAGAAGAAGGACGAGCATACAATTATGTATAGATTATAGTGAGTCGAACAAGGTCACTTCCTGGATCAGGTATCCACTATTGAGGATTTATGAATGACTTGTTCGACTAGTTGCGGGGAGCATAATATTTTTTGACGTTTGATATTCGTTCTGATTATTCTCAGTTGCGCGTGTGGGGAATGAATATTCCAAAACCACCTTTCTGAGTCGATATGAGTCTTTCGAGTTTCTTTTCATACCATTTGGGCTGACCAATGCACCCGTGATATTCAAGGATTTGTGAACCGGGTTTTCCATCCATGTTTGGACCAGTTTGTGGTTGTTTTATAGATGACATCCTTATTTATTCGAGATTAGAGGTAGAGCATGAGCAACATCTTCATTTGATATTGCAGACTTTGCGGGAGCATCAGTTCTGAGGTTAGGTTTTTGGCTATATTATCAGCAAGGAGGGCATTGTAGTGGATCCAGCTAAAGTGAAAGCAATACTTGATTGGGACCCACCAAAGATAGTTACAGAGATTCGTAATTTTTTAGGTTTGGCCGGCTATTGTAGGAAGTTTATTCACGACTTCTCGAAGATTGCAACACCACTTACACGCCTTACACATAAGGGTGTACAGTTTGATTGGGGACACAGAGTGCCAGGAAGCCTTTGAGACTCTAAAGGTGAAATTAAATACAACATCAGTAATGGTTATTCCAAGCAGTGATAAAATATTTATCGTGTACACAGATGCATAGTTAGCGGGTCTAGGTGTTGTGATGCAGACTAAGGGAGTTGTGGCCTATATATTTCGAGGCAGCTGAGAACTCATAAGACAAATTATCCTACGCATGACTTGGAGCTAGCAACGGTGGTTTTTGCATTGAAGGCGTGGAGATATTATTTGTATGGGGTGCAGTTTGACTTATTCACAGATCACCAGAACTTAAAATATCCCTTCTCACAGAAAGAACTCAACCAGAGACAATGACGATGGATAGAGTTTATTAAGGATTATGAGTTCGCTATACAGTACCATCCGGGAAAGATGAACATGGTAGCAGATGTGTTGAACAGAAAGCGACGTCACGGGCTTGCAGCTTTGAGGTGTTCATTACATCGAGATCTTTATATTCTCAGTCACTATGATTTCAGGCCAGAGATTAGAGGGAGCAGTGTTTTTTTAGAAGCTTTATTAGTACAGCCATCTTGGAGCTATAGAATGACCGAAGCTCATCTAGAGGACTCTTGGATTCAAACCCGTAAGGGGAAGATTTTTTAGAAACCCAAGGTTGATTGGACTATTAGAGCAGATGGATGCATTCGGATGAAGGGTCGATTAGTTATGCCGAACAATTCACAGCTGAAGAGAGATCTATTTGATGAGGCACATCATACCAGGTATACAGTGCATCCAGACAAGACGAAAATGTATAAAGACATGAAGAAGCATTTCTGATAGAGTGGCATACGTAGAGAGATTACAGAGTATGTGGCTAAGTATTTTACCTGTCAGCAAGTTAAGGAAGAACATTAGAGACCTGCAGGGATCCTACAACCTTTACCCATTCCCGAGTAAAAGTGGGCAGATATTTTCATGGATTTTATTGTAAGGTTGCCTAAAATAAAGAAAAGAAATAATTCTATTTGGGTGATAGTAGATCGGTTGACGAAGTCGGTGCATTTCTTACCTGTGAGGATGACTTATATGGCGGATACATATGTGAGGATTTTCATCCGAGAGATCGTTTAATTACATGGAGTCCCGGAGACTATCGTATCAGATCGAGGCTTAGTCTTCACATCCTATTTCTGGAGGAGTTTTCAGGATGCTTTTGGCAGCTAGTTGTCATTTAGTATTGTTTTCCACCCCCAGACCAATGGTCAGACAGAGAGGGTGCATCAGCTGTTAGAGGATATGCTGTGAGCATGTGTGATAGATTTTTAGGGTAGCTGAGAGGACCACATCCCATTGATTGAATTTATAGATAATAATAGTTATCAAGCTACTATCGGGATGACACTGTATGAAATATTATACAGGATGCCTTGCAAATTGCCTATATATTGGGTAGAGCCAGAGGATAGCCTATTGCTTGGGCCGGAGCTAATTAGGAAGACTATAGAGAATGTGGCATTGATTAGAGAACGTATTCTTGCCGCACAGAGTCAGCAAAAGAGTTATGCAGATCAGCGGAGACGACCACTAGAGTTCCAGGTCAAAGACTTAATTATGTTAAAAGTATCACTGATAAAGGGTGTTTAGTGATTTGGTAGACGGGAAAAGCTTGCCCCGAGATATGTTGGTCCCTTCAGGATTATTGAGTGTATTGAAGCTGTTTCCTATAGATTGGAACATCCAGCATCGATGTCGAGTGTACACGATGTCTTTCATATTTTAATGCTCAAGAAGCATTTGCGCGATGAGGAGCAGCAGAGGGTGATTGATGCACCAGAGATCGAGATCCAGGATGATTTGACTACCGTAGAGATTTCGGTATGCATTCTTACTAGAGAGAATAAAAAGCTTAGAAATAAAGTCATTCCATTAGTGAAAGTTCAATAGAGCCGACATGGAGCCGAAGAGATTTCTTGGGAGCGCGAGGAAGATGTACGTTGCGACTACCCACATCTGTTTGAGCAGGTAAGATATTGATATTTATACGTGCTTATATGCATTGGTAGTTATGATTATATATGCTGTTTAGTCATGTTTATACTTAACGCTAGAATGATAGTATTAAAACTTGACTTCTAATCATTCAGAACACATGGTATATATATGGGGGGTTTCTTGTTTGGATTTTTCGGCTGGTATATATATGGGGGTTCCTTGTTTGGATTTTTCGGTTGACGTACTAGTTCCCTTTAGTTAGGGGCTAAGTGGGAGTATTCTCATTCTATATTGTTAAGTATAGATATAGCTATATTTCATATTAGGAGATTAATGGTGTGAGATGTGTATGCAAGGGTTTTCTTGTCTAGATTATCCTCTTAACGTGCTTACTGGTATTATTAATCTCTAGGATACAATTACGGAATTTCGGGGACGAAATTCTTTTTAAGGGGGGAAGAATGTAAAACTCCAAAAATTTGAATATTATGTGAAAAATAAAAATAAATATGCTATATAGTGAAAATAATATATTTTGATGTTTTAGTATGATAAGAATTTATTTGAGATCAATTTAATGTATATTTGTATATTTGTGAATATATGGGTGCAAATGAACAAAACATGCACGAAGAGAAATCTGAAAAAATGACTACTTAAGAGTTTATATATTTTATACACCGATGCAGTTTGAAGCTGGAAAACTTAAAATATTAAAATTGTAGGTCTCTTCAATATCTTTTCAACAAATCTTATATCATCTTATTCCGAGGTTGGATGAGAAAGTTAGAGCTAAAATACCGAAGGTTAATTTCCTAGTCAGACTATGTTTCCTGGTTTGGGTCAAACGGGTTCATTTCGGGTTTGCATATATACACACACACACACACACACACACACACACACACACACACACACACACACAC
>BQKN01065843.1:1071138-1099074 GCA_022839385.1 Asparagus kiusianus | reverse complement strand
CACACACACACACACACACACACACACACACACACACACACACACACCTGTGTTTTCATAAAAATTATCATCTTTATATCAAAGTTTCAAATCCTAGCAGCTCCTCTTCCTCTCTCTCAAACCCTAGTCCTAAAGTGAGTTTTTGGGAGAGTTTCTGAGGAGAACGTTGAGGAAAAGTTGGGATTTTTGGTGTTTGGCAACGAGGTAATCATTTGTTGTTCTTTTCAGAGGCTTGTACACGTGCAAAGGTAAGGTCATCTCTGTCCAAACATTTTCCTTGAATAAAAATCATGTTTTTAAGAGATTTGAATGTTTAACTTTATGTTTAGGGTTTAAATCTAATGTTAAACATGCTACATGTGATGTTTATGATTAAATCTTATGTCAAGAACAGTAGAACAAATCTGAAACTGAGATATTGACATGATCATGATCATTAGGGTTTATTTTAATGAGTTAATTACAGTTTAATATGATTTATATGCTTTAGATTGTTGAAATAAACAAGAATTATGTTGTTTTGTATTGTTAAACCCTAGATCTATGTGTTCATGTGATTCATCTTGTTTAAACAAACTCTTGGTTAAGTATACATGTCAATGGAATCAAGTTTTATTCATATAATATGATAAAAACCCGAGTTTTTTTTTAAGAAAACACGAGAGAAGAACAAATTGTACATTTTCGGTCTGTTCAGTCGACTGAAGTTGCCATCAGTCGACTGACGGGAGATCATCAGTCGACTGATGGCAAGCATCAGTCGACTGACGGGAGATCATCAGTCGACTGATGGCAAGCATCAGTCGACTGATGGGCTTTTGTTTGCCCTGTTGTTTTGTAAATGACCCTATCAGTCGACTGATGAGGTTGTCGGTCAACTGATCAGGTCAGCTTTTGTGAGACTGAACCTTTTACTTGCGTGTTCGTTTGGTGAGCATTTTTGTGCAAGACGTGAGCTGATATTCACGCATAGTTCGAAGAGTACACGTACGAAAATTGAGTACGCATGATTACATTGTTTGGGGTATCCAAATAGGTTACAATCGTTAAGAGTAACAGCTATTATTATATATATTATAATTATGGTCGGTTAGGTGGGGTTAGTCAAGTCCCGCAATGAGACCGCAGATAGAGTATACTCTGAGTGCTTTAGTCGGGTCCTGCAATGAGACCACAGATGGAATAAACTTCTTTATCGGTCCGCATGGAGATGCGCAAAGGTTAATATACCTATCTATCGGTCCGCATGAAGATGCGCAGATGTTGAAATACCTATCTATCGGTCCGCACGAAGATGCGCAGTGGTTGATATACCTAACTATCGGTCTGTATGGTTATGCGATGAGTTATTATACTTAGTTACAAGTCCGCACGGGAGTGTGATGAATTGACATACCTAGTTATTGGTCCGCACGGGAGTGCAATGAACTGACATATCTATTTATCGGTCCGCACGGGGGTGCGATGAGTTGAAGTATTCCAGAGAAGGAGGATTCGATAAATAACCTAAGTGTAGGTGAATATTGACATCATCGATATGATCCATTGTGAAATTATTTCCCAACTTAGATACACGAGTGTGTCGATATCTATTTTACCCACGAAGGGTAGTATGAGGAGTTGATATGACATTTTTGGAGATGTATGATATGGTGTTTCCTGTATTATCTTTCTTGTATTCATTTATTCTTAGTTTTGAAGTTAATATTTAGTGATTCACAATTTGAGACATACGATATATACATGAGAGTTTTCTTGTTTGGATTATTTCGCTCGATGTACCAGCTCGTATTGTGAGTTTCTAAGTATTTTAACCCTAGTTTAGTAAAGGGTAAATGAACTAGGTAGACTATGCATTATAGTTAGAGCCTCCATCATACCTAGTATCTCTTTGCCTGGGGCAGATGAAGATGATCTTGCTAGCGCTCTGACGCTGTGGTTTTCACTTCTTTTCAGGCAGCGGAGCAGAGTTTCGAAGAGCCGCAGGTTGACGGATTTTCAGCATAGTCGCCGTCATATATGTTTAGTAGTTCTGCTCCACAGATGTTTAGTTTATATTTCTAGTTGATGTTTAGATTTGTATTACGTTTTGAGACCTGAGAGAGTTTATGTACTTTTCAGTTGATTCTGTAGTTGAGATTTTGGATCATTTATTTCAGATTGTTGGACATATTTTCTTTTATATTTGTTGAGACCTGATTATTTGGAGATTTTTCAAATATTTATGTGCTCTATATATTGTCTTTATCTTTTTTAAATCTGCTTGTACCTGTACTGTCTTATTTGTTTCCACTAGAGAGATATTTCTGTGATGGTGAAACATATCATTACAGACATCATTAATTTCACCTTGAACTGCAACCTTATGTGAATCCGGAGACGTCAAAGTTGGTATCGGAGCTGGTATATAGAATTCGGGAATTCGCTGATGGAGGAATTCGCCAAATTCCCGATTACATCGGACATTTGCCAAAGACTCCACACCAAATCCCTCATTTATTCTTTCACATTAAAAATTGATATATATTGTGGACTTGGTCGTATTCCCAAGGACATTAAAAACTGACATGTGTCGTTCCAAAAGCCTTAAAAACCCACATATGCCAATCATAAATGCCCCTCCTTCTATCTCATCAAAATATAGCACGTGGACGCTTACATATTATTTTCATCTACGAATTATTATCAAATGAAAATGATGTATGATTAAGAATTCTAAAAAGTAAATGTTTGGTAATCATAATCAAATTATGTCCATCCATAACTTCAAAAAAAATCTAATAATCATATATTTAGGTATATGAATTAAAGACAAAACTTACATAGAGAGTCCCTCTACATAAATTCACATATAAATATTAGAATATGTCAAATTATATTTAAACAAAGGAATCAAAAAATTACAAAACAACCCTTAAGTAAACAAGAATTACAAAGAGCCCTCTAATTCAAAAATTACAAATAACCTCATAAACAAATACAAGCAAGCCCTTGAACGATCTTGAATTTGCAAAGCCCATTAAAATTAAAATATTAAAAAATGTCCCCAAAACATATGATAATGATGAACAACCCCTTAAAAGTATGAAAACTGCAGAACTCATCTAAAATTTTTAAAAATTATAAATAGGCCCCAAAAATTTTGAAATCCTCAAAAAGCTCCTAGAAAAATCTAAAATTTTAAAAATCTAAAAATTATTGATAGACTCCTAAAAAAATGAAAATTATAGATAGACTCCTAAAATTACAAAAATTACAGATAGACCCCTAGAAGATAAGAAAATAACAAACAAATCCTAAAAATGTTAAAATTGTAACCAAAATATGCCTAAAATTTTTGAAAATTGCAAATGAACTCTTAAGATTTAAGAAATAAAACAACCTCCTAAAAACTTAGAATTATCAACAATCTTGAAGAATCTAAAAATTACAAACAAACCTTCTTTAAAATCTGAAATTACAGGAAAAATTCTAAAAAATCAAAAAATTCTAACAAACCCCTAAAAGTTACGAAAATCACAAACATGATCATAGAAATATTGAAAATTATAAAACAATCTCGTAAAAAAATAAAAATCATAAACAACCCTTTGAAAAGTTTACAATTGCAAACAACCTCTTTGACAGTCTAAAAATTGCAAATATACCCTTACAATTTGCAAATTGTGAACGACCCTCTGAAAAATTTAAAAATTATACTTAACCCCTAAAAATCTACAAATTACTAACAACCTTCCAAAACCTTTGAAATTTACAAGAACCATTATTGAGGTTTTCTGCTACAATTGACTGAGGGGTAAGACAAAACTTAAAATTTATTGGGGGTTTCTGCCAAAATTAACTAAAAGGACTAATATTAAAATTATTCAAGAGCTTTGAGGAACTAATTCAAAATATGAAAATTTCGAGAACTAATGTTAAAACACTAAAAGATTTGGGGGACTAGTTTCAAAGCATCAAGCGTTGAGGGGCCATTTTTTATATGTCAAAGATTTGGGGGACTAATACAAAATAGCCATAAATTACAATAGTGCTATTGCAACAACCATGCAAAAAAAAAAAAAAAAAAAAAGAAAAAAAAACAGTTTAGAAGATAATATATAGTTAATAAAATATAGAGCAATTTTTGCTGTAAGCATTTACATTGTTTGCCATTAGTACTCTAAAAAGTAATCTACAGAGCACCAATCTTTCAGTTCTGTGAGCTACTTAGCTCCTTTAAATAATTTGTACCGGCTGTCTGGGTTTTTTCTATGAACTAAAAAAAGTAGTCATGTTTTTACATTTAGGTGAATTGAACCCTTCAAGCGGTGCTGTGCTAATTTTGACATCCATAAATAAAGAAGTATAATAGTTTCATATTCTAGTCGCAATGATCTTAGTTGCTCAATGGAAGTTGATTGTCTGGATAAGCCATCCATTTGTCTGGTCATGATATTCATAAGAAAAGTGAAATAAATTAAGAAAAAAATCATATATAGATGCAAAAGGATATCAGACCCACACGTAAGAGCACGGGTATAATACTTGTATTACTAAATACCAAAGCATTACCTGCGGCTGCGCCCCCCAAACTGTATAAACGTTGTTCTTACGGGCATAACACTTATACCAGACCCCAAAC
The DNA here is from genome assembly GCA_022839385.1 of Asparagus kiusianus. Classification (NCBI taxonomy): domain Eukaryota; kingdom Viridiplantae; phylum Streptophyta; class Magnoliopsida; order Asparagales; family Asparagaceae; genus Asparagus; species Asparagus kiusianus. The sequence goes on along the minus strand of BQKN01065843.1, from coordinate 1,094,450 downwards.
TGGTGCAACAATTAAAGAGCAGATGATCTATATATATATAGCCTCTCTAGCCAACTCACACAGAGGGGCGACGGATGATCAACAATTGTGTTGAAAAATGGAGTAATGTCTTTATCCAAGAATATTGATAGGAAAACCTCTCATGCTAAGGCATGTTTGATTCGTTTCCTTTGTTTTCCAAAACTCATTTTCCTTCACTTTCATCATTTTCCATCCTTACAAATCTCTCACATCAACCAATAATATGGTGACAACTCATCTCATCTCATTTCTTATTTTTAAAAATAAACTACACACAAGAAAGGAAAAATTCTGAAAATAGACCTCTTTTGCTAAATATTTAGCAAAATCGACCGTTTTGCTAAATATTTAGCAAAATCGACCTCTTTTTGGCCAACAGGCCAAAAAGAGGTCGATTTTCAAAAACCGGGCCTGAAAACATACGGGACTACTAGTCCCGTATGTTTTCAGTGCACTAATTAGAGACTAGAAAACATACGGGACTATTAGTCCCGTATGTTTTCTGTCAGTTTCTCGTGGCTCACCAAAATGTACGGGACTACTAGTCCCGTACATTTTTACAGAGGCATTTGGCCTCGGCAATCAAATATACGGGACTATTAGTCCCGTATATTTTGCAGAGCAATTTTGATCTGCCCAGCAAAAATACGGGACTACTAGTCCCGTATAATTTGCAGGGCAGAGGTTGGTTCTGCAATCAAATATACGGGACTATTAGTCCCGTATAATTTGCAGAGGCAAAACATGCACAAAACATGCATGACCCTCTAGCTGAGCATACAACCCTCTAAAAATTACACATTATCACAAAACAATACATCATCACAACATCACATCCAAAAGTCAACCAAAATTCACATTAGCACAAAATAATTCCAACTGCATTAAGTCTAACCATACGATAATATGTAGCTTAAGTAGAATAAATCCAAATGCATCAATAAATCCATACGACAATAATCTACATGGAAAAACTAACAAAGGAAAAATCCACCCCTCCCCCGTTGTCTCGGCCTTCGCACCCGCTGAGATCGTCGGCGGCCCCCTTCTTCTTGAGCTTGTATATGCTCGCTCTCCGGTTGTGTGTGGGGCTGTGACGAACCAGCTCGTTGTGACGGACCAGCTCGTTGTGACGGGCCAGCTTCATCGTCGTGCGTGGGAGATATATCACGTCTACGGTGGCGCACATATGTAGTATCTTCAAGATCCACCCGCTCACGACCTTCATGTCGATCCTCTTGAGTTTGATGAAAAGCTCTACGAACTCTCGTCACTATCCGCTGTAATATCGATACGTCCACAGAATCTCCAATGGCGGTAGTTATACCCTCATTTGCAATCCCCACTACATCGTCCAATGCGTCTATCTACAATTACATAAAAATATTGCTTCATATAAGAAACCAAAAGCTAACATAAAGATTGAAAAATCTATTATAATCTAAAGCAATTTACTTACCCATCGCCTCTCATCTAACCCTCTTGGTACATATCGAGATTGTTGGTTGCGAATCTCGATTTCGTCGACTGGAGGCGCAGTTTGGGTGATTATCCAACGTCGGGTAACCTCCCAATACCATCTTATGTAATCGACTTCCTGCATCGGAGGATAAAGCGGATCGACAATAAGTTGATGCCGATCATTCCACCGAGCTATGTATGATTGATGCGTGCGCTGCCAGTTAATCTGATGTCCACCTTTAGCCGCCTTTCTCTCTATTTTTTCGACCAATTGTGGAGCGTGTTGTGTGAGTCCAAACTGTCTAAACACGCGATCGGGTACGTGTCAAGATTACCTTATTAGTTTCTACCAAATGTATAAGGCCATAAAAATAAAATTAACAATGTAAATAGAAAATATATTACCAATTAATTGCTATAAACTTGTTCTTGATGGACAACGAGACCTATTATGCCCTAATTGACTACATGTTCCACATCTGATTCGTGATGCTCCTCCTTCCCGTCCTTCATCCATAGTACCTCTGATGCGCACAGATCGAGGTCGTCCCGCTTGTCTTTTGACTTGCGGTGGTAATAAATATTCCGTATAAGCGGCAGGCCAATAACGAGTATCATCGGGAGGATGAAAACTCTCTTTGTAAGCCTTGCGATAATGATTTGTTGAATACCAAGGTGAGCAATACCGATCATACGGCAATCTAGCGCCACCATCCTGACTGGAACTAGCTGCTAAAACATGTTCACATGGTAGTTTTTGTAATTGTGGTAGGCTACAAGTACAACTACACTCTTGGTCATAGAGATGAACGGTGTAAGTGCCATCACGATCCTTGACCTCCCATTCATTGTCGTTGAATGGTTCAATTCTACATGTTCTTACAGCCACAACCCTTTTCTGCAACATTAACTCGTTTTTTTGGAGTGTACTTACTCGTCCAATTTGCACCATCACTCCGTCTCTTTTGGAAGTATGCATTCAATCTATAAAACGTCCTTGCAACTAAGGCACTAATTGGCATAGCACGGGCACCCTTAAGTACACCATTAAAACTTTCAGAACAATTAGTCGTCATCATACAATAACGCACTCCACCATCTTTACATAATGCCCATCGATCTTCATTTTGCGGTTTCAAGTTGTGTTCAATCCAATTGTGTGCTTCAACTGATAGGGCTTTAATTTTCTCTCTACAATGCTCATATACAAGTGAGTCAGTGGCACACCCGGCTTGCCATAATAAATTTTGTAAATTGACATCTCCATGTTTTCTCTTAAAATTAGCTCTTATATGCCGCAAGCAGTAACGATGATGATGTGGTGCACTCCACCCCTCATGTAAGGCTCGTGGAATTCCTTTCATTCGATCAGAAATAAAGGTAATAACTCTTGGACTTTGAACAGTCGGAATGTATTTGTAAATACACTGAAAAAACCACTTCCAACTTGATGTATCCTCCACCTCCACGACTGCGAAAGCTATTGGAAATAGTCCACCGTTTGCATCTACACCGGTCGCAACCAAGAGCACTCCTTTGTATTTGCCATATAAATGTGTTCCATCGATGCTTAAGAGCGGACGACAAAACGAGAACCCTTTGATAGCGGGCCCAAATGCCCAAAATACCCTTACGAACCTCTCCATTTCCGGCGAGACCTGCTTAGACACTATCTCATGTTCGGAACCCGGATTATTCCTCTTAATTGCTGCAAGATAATGTGGAAGTTTTTGATAAGATTCTTCCCAGTCGGATTGCAACATGTATGAAGTCCGCAATAATTTGAGATCACAAATTGTCCGTTGGATTTTTTCCTAACAGCTGCATTAAGCTTCCATGGGCATTTTAAATTTCTATCGTCTGCAGCACTTGTATAAGCGGCTTGACATTTCTCATTGAAGTAACACTTTACATGATAGCTAGTTGAGTTGGATTTCACCGGCTTGAATTTGACCCGGTTCCTAATTGCCCATTCACGTATAGCGAAAATTAAGCTTTCCTTATTCTCAAATAGATCTCCTTTTTTGAAAGTGATATCCTCAGGTCGATCGAAATTAGGACCAGGCTCAACCAACTCAGCTTGTGAGTTATTTACCCACTCATCATTTTCAAACTCTTCGGGTAACGGTTCTTCAGACTCTACATAATCGTTGTTCACGCAATATGCATTCATCCAACTCGCATCATCATTGTTCTCTCTAGTTGCGAACTGCATACTATCAAGACGTTCCTCTTCAGACTCAACATCTTCACTATCATCATCAGCATCTACATATTCGTCATCTTCTATAGAACCACCAACCGGTAAATCAACTGAAATATCATCATACACGTTGTGAAACATGTAACTTGACGTTGCACCTGCGTCATTTTTTAAGTGCAAGGCACTTTGAGATAATGAGATTTGACTTTCAAGCATGCGAGAGAACTCTCCGTGAGCATACGGAACTTCGACAACCCCAGACTTTGGAATATTTTCAATGAACAACTCAATTGCGATTTGTTTATCCGCAAGTTGTATCATGTCATTCAATTCTTCATCAGTGGTGATCTCTACCGCAATTGTTCTTTTTTCATTTATTGGACAATTACAAAAGACCTTAATGGCATTTTCGGCATGATTAATTCTGGTAACTCTGTATATTTGCTCCATCATTCCATCGAAATTGCAATTTCTAGACAACATGAACATTTTCCTAGAGCCTCCATCATATATAGGCAAATTATTCATTCCAACACTCAATTTCCCATTGAATAAGCAAATAATCGGAATTCCATTCGCCATTTTAACTGAAGAATTAAAAGTTGACGTATACAAATTAGATATTTTACAAATTGATGATCATAATTCATTATTTCCTCTAGATATACCTCTAAATATACATATTAACTAAACGAAATTGGAGAAATTTATGAAAAAAAAAATTAAAATTGTTACCTTGTCGAAATCGGATTTCGTTGGCGTCGGAGATCAAGCTCGGCGTCAGATTTGAGGGAAGAGGGGGTGAGTTGGGTTTGGGAGAGAGAGATTGGGTTTGGGAGAGATGGAGATTGGGTTTGTGTGTGGAAATAGGGTTTGGGAGAGATGGAGTTTGGGTTTGGGTGTGAAATTAGGGTTTGGGAGGGATTGAGATGGGTTTGGGAGGGATTGAGATGGGTTTGGGAGTGAGGGTGAAGAGATTGAGATGGGTTTGGGAGTGAAGGTGGAGAGAGAAGGCGGAGAGAGATTGAGTTTCTAAAGGGGATGAACGGAATTTAGGGCAGAGGGTGTCTATAAGTCGACAATTATACGGGACTAGTAGTCCCGTATTTTTGCTGGGCAGATCAAAATTGCTCTGCAAAATATACGGGACTAATAGTCCCGTATATTTGATTGCCGAGGCCAAATGCCTCTGTAAAAATGTACGGGACTAGTAGTCCCGTACATTTTGGTGAGCCACGAGAAACTGACAGAAAACATACGGGACTAATAGTCCCGTATGTTTTCTAGTCTCTAATTAGTGCACTGAAAACATACGGGACTAGTAGTCCCGTATGTTTTCAGGCCAGGTTTTTGAAAATCGACCTCTTTTTGGCCTGTTGGCCAAAAAGAGGTCGATTTTGCTAAATATTTAGCAAAACGGTCGATTTTGCTAAATATTTAGCAAAAGAGGTCTATTTTCAGAATTTTGTGTCAACTCATTCAACTCACATCACCCCATTTTTCTTCACTTTCTACCATCTTTAAAAATTACTCACATCATTTAATAATATGATGACAACTCATCTCATCTCATTAAAATTTTTCTTTCATCTATTTCCCCCAAAAAATAAGGAAATTGATTTTCCTAAGTATGTGTCACATCATCCGATAATATAATGACAACTCATCTTCTCACATATATTTTCTTAGTTTTAAGAATGAACCGAACACAAGAAAAGAAGCTAAACAAGGAAAGTGGAGGAAAACATTAAAAAATTATTCATCTCATCTAATAATATGGTGACAACTAATTTTCTCCCCCATTTTCTTTTATAGCTTTGACAAACCAAACATCTGAAAGTGGAGGAAAATATCAAAATTCACTTATATTAATTTTCTTTCTCCTATTTTCCCTCACTTTCTGTATTTTTTTTACGAAATAAACATGCCCTGAGCATAATTAGTCGACTATCAGAAAATCTTAGTTGCCAAATAAGACCTCAAACTTGTTGCTTGTACATCCTTGCAGCATGCAGTAGGTACGCTCGCTGGATTTGGGGAATCGCAAATTAAACAGAACCCGAACCGCACGATATGAGATTCTCCGTCCGTGAGATGATGAGCTGGAGTCAACCAGGTCCAGCCTCCACGTCGCCACTTCTCACGCCCCATGTCCTTTTGGACCCACCCACGGGACCGACCCGAGCAAAATTCCAATTAAGCTTTTTATCTCGAGCGCTGGTCAATATAGAAAGCTCTCTCCTCAATCATTCTTTCATCCAGATAAATAATAACATCCCAAAGTTCCAATCAGTCTTTAATAAAATATTAATCCAGCTGCTTCATCATAATTGTAGTCCATTGCGTCATAGATGATCCCCAATGATGACTCAAACTGGCTCAACATCAAAAACCCGTGCGCTTACTCGTTAGGGTTATTTAGATAGAGTGGTGATAAGGGCACACCTCAAACCACACCACCAACCACACTCTCCTCTCTCATTTGCTACAGTACACGGGGCACCACATGGGATTTTAAAATTTTAAAATCCCATGTGGGGCCCCGTGTACTGTAGCAAATGAGAGAGGAGAGTGTGGTTGGTGGTGTGGTTTGAGGTGTGCCCCTAGCATTTCTTATTTAGATATTAGTGCCTCAAACTATGAAATTGCTCATTGGTCTCTTAAATCCTTAGGTTATTACAATGTGTGTTAGATCCTAGAGGGGGATGATTAGGGTCTTATGCTAATCTAATCTGATTTTATGTAAATTAAAACTAATTAATAAATTATTCTTGCAAGATAGATATACAATATGTTACAAACAAGAATAAGCAATATGAACAAAGGTAAATATCCTAACAATGAGATATTACAAATATATGAGCAGTGATATATAAACTAACACAATGGTAAAATAAACAATCTACAAAAGAGATAGGGCAATATGAAGAGCAATACAAAAATACGATATAAGATATGAATACAAGAATAAAAACGCAAATGCAATCACAAACAAAACGATATGATCACGGAGTTCGGTCTAACCACTTGACCTACGTCTCCGCTCCTCACCTCGAGGAGATCTCCACTATCACAACCGGGTTTTCTACGTTTACCCGAACAACGTTTACACCTCACACTACAATTTTCTAGTTTACCGAAAACTCTACAATCAACACTCTTGCAATCCCACTCTACACCCTCTCAAATGTTGGAACTAGACGTGTCTCCCTCAAGTGCTCGGATACAACCTCTCCTTATGTTTGTCAACCGACGCCACTCCTCTTGGGACGATCCCCGACTCTCGCCACACACTTCTCTCGGTGTACAAGTGTATTACAAAGTGAATCTCACAATAAGCACAATTACAATAAATGATTGTTCTCTAATATGAATGAGAACACAATGAAAGCTCACACTCAATTGTTACAACTCTCACCAACCCAAATATACAATGCATACAAATACAATAAGCTCAAATGGGTGTGTGTAAACAATGAGTGAAATCAAATCAACTAAACTCAATTGAAAATACTAGCTTAATGAAAATAATAAACAACAAAGAATTAATACAAAGCTAGTATTAAGTTTAAAAATTCTTCTCTGAAAAACAAGATGGAGAGATGGATTAAAATGAAGCCCAAGGAATGTAGATGATCTCCTCCACTTGTGTAAAACTTCTTCACAAACAAAACTCTTTTAAGCAAACACTAAACAAACTTAAACCATTGTTAAACTCTTGTTTAAAAACTTCTTGGATGATATATGGTAGAAGGGGTTTGAGGGGTTTATATAAGAAGAGAAACCAACAGTAAAAACCCCAAACAAATCAGCAGAGAATCTCAAAGAATTAAAATTTGATTCTGTACCCAATATAGCCATTGGGCAATCGGTGGTCGATCGTGAGATTTTCGCGGTCGACCGCGAGGGATTTTCGAAGCTGAGAAACCAACAGAAAAGGCTACGGTCGACCGTGACGGTCGACCGTGGAAACTTACAGACTGACGATCGACCGTCATGGTCGACCACGAAAGTTTCTGCTAGCTTCTGAGGGAAAAACATGGGCGCGGTCGACCGTGGTGGTTGACCGCGAACTGATACATGAAAATACAGGTTTTAAAAGTTATTTTCTGATTTTAAAACCCTGTTTAAAAATATCAAATAAATTCTAAAAAATATAAAACTTTAAAAAATGATTGTAGACATAATAATACACATGCTACAAAAACTGGTTTTTAGAAAGGACCCCCCAAATGAAAAATATCATCATTTTGTAAAATAGTCCAAAACATGAAAATGTGAACATATGAGTTTTGACATCTTAACCATGTTTTGAAACAATACAAAATGATTTTATAGACTTAAAGAAAGATGTAAACTATTGTTATGAAGTCTATAAACAATAAATATAGTATTTTATTAAAATACACATATAATACACTAAAATATGATTTCATTGAACTGAATAAAATTATATATGCATGTACGTATGAAACAAAAATATGTTTTCTAATTATATTTAATTGTTTCATAGTAAAACTTGAAAACTATCAAACCAAAAAAATATATGTATATGTATTACTATATATATACATGAAAACCAATAAATGTGTGTGTGTATATTTTATTGAGCTTAAGGTACTAACACACATAATATAAACTCATAAACTAAATTACCCAAGCTTGTGATCTTCAGCGAAGCTCTATCTTGGTACACTCACGGATGAAGCTTGAACTTGAATCTTGAACTTGAATTGCAAGACTTCAACCACTATTCCACCAATCTCTAGTGGATATGATCGTTGAAGTGCAATTCCATCCATCCTCCAACTTGTTATTTGCCTAGAATAAATACAAAAACATAAATACTAGATAAATAACATTAGAAGTAAATTGTTTGTTAAACATCATCGAAACAAGAAGGTCAACAATCTTCCTCTTTTTGATGATGACAAACAATTTATAAAAAGGATATATGCATGAAAGGAAATGAAATATACAAAGTATAATATATCATGCATATAAACAAGAAAGAATATACTCACAATTTACAAAAAGGATATATGCATATACCAATTGTTAAACATCATCAAAACAAGAAGGCCAACAATGTGAGCCTTCATTGACCAAAGTAACCTCCGCTAATATTTTTTTGAAGGGTTATTTGCAATTTTGAGGTTTACACTTTTCTAAGTTTTGATGCCCCAAATTTTTTTGACACTTTAATACCATAAGATTTACACATTTTTTATCGTTCATACCCCAAATCTTCCACATATTTTTAATTTTGACAGCTCAAAGTCTACATATTTTTTAACTTTGATATCCTCAAACTATCAAAGTATCAAAAACAGAACTTTAGGGAATCAAAATTGAAAATGTGTTAAAATTTTTATTTAAAAAGGTATAAACTTTGCCGTAATGGAAGTGTAAAGAAAAAAAACTTTAAAATATCAAAGTTTTTTAAAAAAATGTAAACTTTAGGGTATCAAAATATCAAAAAATTTTGGGGTATCAAAGTTTAAAAAGTGAACATTTTAGAGTACCAAAATAAAAATAACCTATTTTTTCGACAAGATGGGTGTTAAGTGAAAATCATAACAAATGGTTATTTTGATTATTGACGGACTAAAGTGCAAGAGCCCTTAGGATCTGAGGCACTAATGAGCAATTAATACAATTTGAAGGACTAATATGGAAGACTAGTATCTAAATAACCCATACTAGTTTATCACTCGAGCGACTATTCTAAAGAGTTGTTTGGTTAAATTTCTATAAATTATACGAAAAGGAAAACACCCAAAATATAGATTTCATTATATTTCTTTAAAAAATTATAGGAAAAGTTTTGAGAAGTCAAAGAGTACTAATTTTCTTGTTTCTTTTACTTTGCTTGTTTGGTTCAAACAAGAAATTGAGCCCATTACTTTATAGAAATAGCAAAATTTTCTTTTCTTTTGTTTGGTTACATATGCCAAATTTATAGAAAAGTGTCAACAACCATATTCATCACTTTACAACGACTAGTTTAACGACTAGTTTCACATTCTCAAATCTTATAAAATTCTTCTATCCTCAACTATCCATGAACACAAGATTTCCATAATTGAAAAACATGAGTAAGAGTGTTAGAGACAGTGGTGACTCGTCAAGTTCATCAAATCCAAAGATATGTATTTTGGTTAAAAAAACTACAAATTCTATTAATAGTTTTCCATTGACCGGAGTCTAGTTTTTCTTTTTTGTAATCAGCGTGCTCGGAAAGTACTGCAGAAACCAACATATGAAAAATTATTTTTATATACAGATGAAGATCGAGAGCGTGATGAGATGTGAGATATAATGGAAGAATTATTTACTTTGGTTAGATCAAAATCAATAATCTAAAGAAATCATGTATTACTTTGCCAATTTGATATCGTAATTTGACATTTTCATGTAGTAAGTTGGCTCAACTATCAATCTTTTATCAAAATTGATTGCCTTAACTGAAAAGTACAAGTTTATGTAGATTGCGTTCTAATAACATAGTAAAGAATGCCTTATCTTATTATGACATTGTAAATTAGTTTGTAATCTTCATAGCTGTTGACCATCATCATTGGTAAAAGCTCAAACCGAGCTCCAAACAGAACCAAAACACCACCAACATAATGAAATTAGCATAGTAACAAAAAAACCCTTAGAATATAGAGCTAAACAAGCTCGAAATCAGTCATGAAACTGTATGAACCCAACAATAGCTCAAATCCGAACAATATTATGTGCATATAGAGCTCAAATCGCTCGAAATCAGCATAGTAACAAAAAAAAAGCCCCAGCAGCTCAACAACAAGCATGAATATCAATCAAAAACCTCACAATATAGAGCTAAACAAGCTCAAAACCAGCATAATAATAAAAAAACAGCCCCAACAACTCGACAATGAGCACGAATATCAACCAAAAACCCCACAATATAAAGCTAAACAAGCTCAAATCGGCATAGTAAAAAAAGCCCCAACAGCTCGACAACGAGCACAAATATCAACCAAAAACCCCACAATGTAGAATATGGAGCTAAACAAGCTCTAAAATCAGTCCAACCAAAAGAAAATAGCACCAACACCCATGAATACTTATTAGGGCTCAGGATAAAATAGATTTATCATAAAAGATTATCTCGCCTATCAAATTATGATGCAATGTAGGCTGCTATTTTGAGAGATTGCCTCACCCAAACATTAAAATATCAATAAGCGTTGCATTCCACACAACATTACCTCACCTAAACAGTATACAATAAATATAGGCTACATTCTCAGTTTATTATCATCATCATTGCCCACAAAAAAATGAATGAAAAGAGACCATACCATGATTGAGAACCAAAAATATCCGTCATTAAGCTCAAACATAGCATTATATAGCACAAGAAGCCAATAACAATTACCTCAATCTAAGTACAAATAGCCAACAACAACAATTAGCAAGATGAATATAACCAATGACGAATATAACAACAAGAACAATTAGCAACACAAATTACAACATCATCAACTTTGCAACTAACAAAATATAAGTTAGTGTAGGGATTTAGGAATTAACAACATGAATTGTAATATCTAAAGTTTGCAATTAACAAAATATAAGTTTGTGTGAGAATTTTGTAAATAGCAACATGAATGTAAAGAACATGCAAATCATGTGAAGTAGCAAAATGGAGTGTTGTGTGCACAGAACAACAAAACACTATGATGTGTCCTATCCTTGAGCTGCCGCAAGACTTGCAATAAACCTCTTCTGTGCCTCCTTCGTTTTGATAAAAAAACCTCCTTGCCTCACGCCCACTTTCATACAAATAATCTAAAACCTTGTTAAAGAATCCGTTACTGTAGGAGTCACTATAGGTCTTCAAAGCTGTAGCTAATTGTTATATATTGATTTCTAATTGACTCTGACATTGACTCAACAAAGCTACGTACCAACTCATCATCATTGGATTTTCGAGGTCTTTTGCTTGAGGATGGCTTTGTGTTAGACTCATGTTGGGATTTTCTAGAAGTGGAGTTTGGGGTAGTGTTAGCATCGGATTAAGGCTCAGTTTTACTCTCAAGTGGAATGTCTCTATCATCATCATCAAGAGGAAACCAATCTTATCATAAACTGGCCTAACAAATTCACCCCTAGCTTGATCATCACCTATGATCTTTGTAGGCGTCTAAAAATACTTATAAATATCTAAATACAGCTCAAAACAAAGAGAAGACAATGAATATCATTATCTAAGTCATAAGGGCTCATCCAAAGCCAAAATAAGCAAAGGAACATATAAAACAACATAAATACCTGTGATAAGGTACACTGATGCGCATAGGCACGACAGTGGAAGGTGACGCATAAGCAAAGAGAGTGTCTTGCCTCTGGGAATTGTAGAGCTCTTTTCTAAGTTTCCAACGCATCTTGTATCACCTCATTCTAATATCGGACGAGGGAGTTAGAGCCAAAATACCCGAGATAACGTAAACTGCCTTGGAGGAGCGCGACAAGGTACACTGACGCGCATAGACGCGGTAGTGGAAGGTGACACACAAGCAAAGAGAGTATCTCACCTATAGGAAGTTGTAGAGCTCTTCGCTAGATTTCTAATGTATCTTGGATCACCTTATTCCGATATTGGACGAGGGAGTTAGAACCAAAATAACCGAGATAACGCAAACTGCTTCGGAGGAGCGCGACAAGGTACACTAACGCGCATATGCGCGAAAGCGCATATGCGCAAAAGTGGAAGATGTCGCACAAACAAAGAAAGTGTCTCACCTATGAGAATTTGTAGAGCTCTTCGTTAGATTTCCAACGTATCTTGGATCACCTTATTCCGATATCGGACGAGGGAGTTAGAGCCAAAATACCGGAGACATCACAAACTGCCTCGGAGGTGCGTGACAAGGTACACTGACACGCATAGGCACGAAAGTGGAAGGTGACGTGCAAACAAAGAGAGTGTCTCTCCTATTGAAAGTTGTAGAGCTCTTACTAGCTTTTCAACGCATCTTGGATCACCTCATTCCGATATCGGACAAGGAAGTTAGAACTAAAATACGCGAGACAACGCAAACTGCCTCGGAGGTGCGCGGCAGTGGTAACTGCCGCGGTAATGCACGATAGTTTAAGCCATGATATGATCCAAATATGAAGAATATCAAAAAATAAAAGTTATAGATCACTTCGTCAGCTTTCCAACGCATTTTGGATTACCTAATTCTGAGATTGGACGAGAGAGGTAGAGCTAAAATACCCGAGATAACGCAAACTGTCTCGGAGGTGAACGACAGTGGTAACTGCCGCGACAATGCGCGACAGTTATGACTGCTGCACACACTGAGAAGCTAAAAACATTATTTTTGATAGTTTTTTTGAGTTTCGTGCGGCCCACATAGCTTATTAACTGCTGGGAATCACTTATGAACGTGGGGAGCAGTTACAAGTAGAAATTACGCCTATAACCACTGAAATAATGGCAATTAAATGTGGTAGGAGCGATTATGAAAGTGGAAAAACTTTCTCCTTTAGCCACGTCAGCGTCCACTGCCACGCTAAAAGAGAGAGATAACATTAGTTATTTTACATTATTTCTAATATCTATAACTCCCAGAGGCTATAAATACATTTTTATACACGAGACCAAGAACATAGAGCAGAATTAGAGCATAGAGGCTTGAGCTTTTGGTGATTTTGAGCAAGAGAGAGTTTTCATCTTTCAAAAACACTTTTAAGAAGCTTTTGATGATTGCTAGAGATCTAAACTTAGACTTGGTCTTTAGGAGAGTGAACATCTTACATCGATAAGATATCTGCTTAAGGTTCTTATTTCGATAAACAAAAAAGAATATTCAAAAGGCTTCACGGTTCAATCAGAATCTTGTGAATCGATGGTCCATGGGTTAACGCACCACTGGCATAGGCAAAGTCCCCATGAAAGCAAGAGTTTATAAATGATTCTTGTGTTATTTTCTAGAAAGTTATACTTTTCTTATTTTGTTGTGTAACCCATCGTAAGCAATTGAAGTTTTAATGGATTCCATTTCAAAATCAACTTTCGACAAAAACAATCTTCTGTAAATGTTTGTAGAAAGGAAGAGGCTTGTTTTTTTTATCATCTTAGCTTAGAGTTATTTTTGTCCTGCAATATGTGAAAAATGTTGTGTGAAATTAATTATAACATTCTCACGTCCAAATAAATTAAATACGTTGTTATGATAGAATTAATACCTGAGCCCATATTTTAAGTGTCTTCTCATCTAGGATTACCATACAATTTTGCTCATCCTCCCCGCACCACTTATGTTGGTGCAAGCCTTCATATTATAAAATTTATTTCTCCAAGTTTTCATGCCATTAATCACATGAAGATGGATGGAGTTGGTTTTGAATTTCATGTTCATCTTCATAGCTGCTATTTTATAAACTTCAGCTTTGAAGTTTTTATCAACCTTCATTTCAAAATCCGTGAGTTCTGTAAGACACGGTATAAGCTCCGTATAATGCTCGGGGAGCTACCACATGTTGGAAACACCCATCGAATTGAGGCAAGCAGCTCCTCGTGTTGCAGGCACTTTCCTCTTGTGAGCTAATTTTTTTATTTTTTTGGAGGGTGATACCTCCTGACTCACATTAATGACATTGCTTTGATGTCCACCAGATTCACTAGTGGTTGGTGATATTTGTTGTGGACCGCTGCTTTGAGAACTCAAAGAGGGAATATACAAGCCTTGGGGACTGTTCAACATGTTAGTGTATGAAACATGTTGTTAGCTCATTCTACTGTAGTTCCCTTCGAATGGTGGGAACTGTAGATAGCAGTCGGCATTGTATGTGACAGATTGAACGGTTGATGTGGATATGGAATAAAATTCACATTATACCGTCTGAATTATTTGGTGGTGCATGTAGTGAAGATGACAGTTTTTCTTTTCCTCCCTCTTTGTTAGACATACCTATGTGCCATAATAAAAAAACAACCATAAATTTAGAATTACATAGTTTCAAGGGATGAAAAATTATATTATTCGTACAAGTACAATTTTGAAGTAATAAAATACATAATTAAATATGTAGAACAATCTAAGATAGTCAATTCAGAGTTACATAGTTGCAAGTAAGTGATGAGAAATTACATTGTCCATACAAGCACAATTATAAAATACTAAAATATAGTCTAAAATATGTGAAAACAATGAAACTACAAGCCAATTTCTGTGGTGTCGTCATCTTTATATTTTGCACGATAATCAACCCACATTGCCCATGCAATTTGGTCCCTAAGGTTCTTCCATTCATTTCTTGCATCACTCTCATCTCTTTGTATCCTAGATTGAGTGAAGTCAATTACGTTCCTTTAAGTGATAACGTACACCACGGTATGGAGAGATGTGTATGGTAGTGTATCCAGCACATTGTTATAAATAGCGGTAAATAGCCCTGTAATAGCGACGCTAATAGCGTTAGCGGTCCCTTCCCGCGATGCTATCGCCCGCTACACTATCGCGCAATAGCTGTGACATATTGCGGAATATGTCTATTCGCAAAAGTGGTCAATAGTGTTTCATAACGGTAAATAGTGAGCGATTGTATTCGAAATTTGTTTTTTGACTGCTATGTAAAAGCGGTTTGAGGCTTGTTTTTTTAAAATTAAACTCAACCCTTGACCATTGCATTCCATCGTCTCCTGTGATTTTTAGCATACTGCAGCCACCTCTCATAGCCTCTGACACATACCTTGATACTTCCTCTCACCTCCTTCACCCCGAGCTCGTCTTAGGGTAATCCTATCACCGCTAAGCTCTTCTTCTTGAAGACGACAACTTTTTGACTTCTCAAGTCATCTTCGATATTACGTGATTGTTACATGTCTATTTCATATTTAGGATCTCTTTAAATCATCCAATATGTATTTTTAGATTTTTTAGATTTTTCTTTAATTTTATTTTATTTAGTATTTATACATATCTAAATTAGACCGTTATTTGGCTTTGCGCTTTTTACCGCTATTTTGTCGTAATAGCCTGAAATAGCCTTAGCGATGCCTCACCGCTACGCGACGCTATTCGCTATCGATAACCTTGATCCAGCATCACAAAGATAATGTTTACCTTCATTATAAGAATAAAATCCGTGAACAATTTGATCATATTATTTAGTTGACTATTTATTAAATGAGGTGGAAGAATACCATCATATACTCTCAATCCGTAAGGTTGTGGTCTAGACAACGCGTCTTGTAAAATCCTATAGTCATTCACCGCACCTTCCCACTCAGCTAGGACATATGTGAAAAGTTTTATTTAGAGTGCACGCAGGTAAAATATTTTGCGTTACATCTTTACGCCCTCTAAAGCGTGCAATTAGATTAGAGAGTAACATTGCATCAATATGTATTCCATCTATCATACCAATGCTATCCTATCAAAACTGGACAATGATTGAAATTATTAGTTTCTCATATCATTAAATTATGCAAATCACTAACACAAACAATTTATTTCTCTCTTACCTTGAAGTAAGGAAAATAGTTTGGATTGTTGGCAATCTTCGGTGGAATCTTATTAGGTGCTTGCTTTATGTATCAATCGCGAAGACCATTTATAGTCTGTAGGATCTTATTAAAGTACATACTAAGCGTTTCACCCGATCTTATGAATTCCGTCCTTACTACTCTATTTTTGATTTTATGACCCACTATGCAAAGTAGGGGTGAGCACGGTTCGGTTCGGGTCGGTTTTTACCAAAATTTGAACAACCGAACCGAACCACCTACAATTCAAAACCGAACCGAACCATTACAAATCGGTTCGGTGCGGTTCGGTTCGGTTTGTTCGGTTCTAACTTCATCAAGTATAACTTCACTTCAATTTATCTTTTATATATTATTATTGCCCTATGCCAGCATGTATTTGTTTTTTAACTTCACTTCAATTTATTATTCTTGCTCATGTATGTATATTGTTTTTAAGTGAAGTAACTTGTCCTTTTGGATTAAATATTAGACTCTGACGTTGTAATTTTTTTAGTAACGGACTTGCTTTGTCTTTGTGCAGCAAGCTTTGACTTTGGTCTTTGTGGAGACAAAAAAAGGAGCTGACTCGTTAGAACATTGGTTATGTATGAATCAATTCCCTGCAACTGCTATTCATGGTGATCAAACACAGCAGTAAACCCACAAATCAAAGGCACAAATATATTCGGTCGGTTCGGGTCGGTTTGAAAAATTATCAACCCGACCCGAACCGCCTTACTCATAAAACCGTTTTTTCCGGATCGGTTCGGGTCGGTTCGGTCGGTTTTTTCGGTTTGAACCGAACCGTGCTCACCCCTAATGCAAAGAAACATAGCGAATTGTTCTTCAATTTGAAGGTGTCTTGTATCCTTTATAAAACCATGATTTCGCATTATATCCACAAGTTTGAAAAAATCTTTAGGCCTCATTCTAATATAAGACCTGTAACTATTACTACATCATTCAAAGACGTGCTTTAAGTGGGCATTTCTACAAAAAAATTTCCTCATCTTATCCTCTCTTGGAGCACTACAAATTGATTTGTGCATAACACGAATTCTCAATAAACAAGCTATTATTATAACCACGGAAGATATAGTCGTATTAGCACACATCCTCTTTATTTGTTCTTCTCTACACCATCCATCTACATTAATTACAAAGAAAATAAAGTTTAAAACGTTAATGAAGCCATGAAGAATAACGCTAAATGAAAAATGGCTCCTTTATAATATATGTAAGCAATATTAATAAATGAATTTGTACAACATAGACATGCATAGGATTGAATTAACAATAGCGATGTTTGAATATCACTATCGGGTCAAAATTTTCTCATGTTGTCATAATTTTCTCATCCAACAATTTATAAACTAATGTTACCACAATCGGGTCGAAATTAAACAATAATTTTCTTCATTTGTTAACTGGTCAATTGATTCATGAAATCAAGCGCTAATCAAACCACAATAGTAGTAAAATCAACCACTAATCAAGATCAGACGAACAACCACAATATCTCATAAAACATAAAATCAAAACGTAAAATAATTGGCGAAAAATCAACCGCAAGAGCTCCAAATTTCCCAAACCAATTGCGAAAAATTAATAGGGTTTAGGATTTTCGTTTTATATCTCAATATCTCGGAAGTTCAACCGCGAAAACACAGCTCAAATCCCAAAACCAATTACCTAACCAACCCACATAACAAGAAGCCTGACGAGCTATAAATCCCCAAACTAACCCACCACAATTGAGGACGAGAACGAGAACAATATCACTATCGGTTTGGGGGCGAAAACGAGAACAAGAACGAAGAGCGCAAACCAAATCAAGGAGGAAAGTTGGGTTTGTGGGGTGGGAACGAGGAAGAAGGCGGAAACAAGAACGAGGCCCTAGTTGTTTTCCGAGATTTTTAGGGCACGAAAAATCTCAAATAGGGTGAAAATTGAGTACGGGCCTCAATTTATTAATTTAATATTACTGTTGTCAGATTTCTGGGTGATTTCAATTCATTTTGAGCAAAAATTGATTTCTATAAAATAGGAAACTTTTCTGTATTTTATTAAAAAACTTTTCTATAATTTTTTTAAAACCAAACACAATTTATAGAAATCTTCAAAAAAGTTTTATTTACAAAACTACCACCGTAAGCCTTTTTGTATAAATTTTTCTATAAAACCACCCACCAACCAAACAGCCCCTAATAAGCTCCACGCCACCGCGAAATACCCCCGCATCAAACCTTTCCCCTTCTCTCTATCACATCTGATGAACTAATGTTGTCAAACCCTGAAACCACCACCGCCCCCGTTTCTCCTCCTCACCCTCATCACATGTGCAGAAATCGAAAGGACACTCGCGCCTCCGACCCCAAACCCCGACCCTCGACAACAGCAACAACGACGTCAACACCACAAAGATCCTCATCCAACACAGCCCAAGCCACCCCAATCCGATACTCGTCCACCACCGCCACCGCCACCGCCACCGCCACCGCCTCCGGCTCCGGAAGATCCACCACCTCCTCCTCCGCCTCCACCGCCGCCAGCCTCCGCGCCTCCCTCTCCCTCCCCCAAAACCCCATCCTCTACCCTTTCACCGACATCTCCGCCGCCACCAACAACTTCTTGTCCAAGCGCCTCTCCTCCTCCTCCTCCTCATCCTCCTGGCGCTGCTCCTTACGAGGCCAAGACGTCGTCATCTTCCAGCACGCTTTTGTCGGCGATCCTGCGAACCTCCCCTCTCGCCTCTCCGTTCTCTGCAAATCTCACCACAGCAGCCTCGTCAAGCTCCTCGGCGCTTCCCTCGTCGGCGAACACATCTACCTCGTCTACGAGTATGTCGCTGGCGCTAGCCTTCAGGAGTGCCTCCGGAACCCTAGGAACCCTAATTTCACTCCGCTCTCCAAGTGGATGTCGAGGATGCAGATCGCTACGGATCTAGCCGAGGGGCTGCAGTACGTGCATCTCCATTGCAGGACGATCCACAATCGGATCAAGAGTTCGAGCGTCCTTGTTACCGAGCCGAATTATAATGCTAAGATCTGTCATTTTGGCGCCGCGGAACTCGCCGGCGAGATCCCGGAGGATGAGGAGAAGATCGAGGAGGAGGAGGAGGAGGAAGAGGATAAGGATGGGATCTCGACGGAAGTCGCCGCCTCCGTCGCCGCTTCGCCTAAGGTTTGGAGGCGATCTGATAGCCGGAAAATGAGGATCGACGGTACGAGAGGCTACATCGCGCCGGAGGTGATTGCCGGCGGCCGGATCTCGCCTAGATCCGACGTCTTCGCGCTCGGCGTCGTGATCCTCGAGCTGATCTCTGGAAGAGAACCGTTGAAGTACACGATGAATCGGGAGACGAAGGAGTACGAGCGGACCTCGCTGATTGAATCAGCGAGGGAAGCGATCGGGACTGAGGATGAAGACGGAGCGTCGGAGGCGGAGGAGGAGGAGAAGAGGGGGAGAGTGAGGCGGTGGGTTGACCGGCGGTTACGGGACTCGTTTCCGGTGGAGGTGGCGGAGAAGCTTATCAGGGTTGCACTCCGGTGCGTGGAGGAGGCGGCGTTCATGCGGCCGGAGATGACATGGGTCGCCGGTAAAGTTTCAAAATTGTTTCTTGATTCTGGGGTTTGGGAGGATAAAGTTAGGGTACCCATGGAGTTCTCGGTGTCGCTTGCTCCGCGGTGAGGGTTAGGGTGTTGGTCACCGCTGACGGTGACGGGAGTGGAAGAGTCCCATACTTTTTTGTTTTTTTGCTTTTAGTTTTTACCGTCTATAAAAACTCCAGGATTATTAATTGTACTATATGAAGATAACACCAAATTAGTAGAGGATTTGATTAGCAGTTGCGACAATTCTTTTTATGAAAAAAAATTGGTAGGAGATTAACACTGATAGGGATTGAATTTTGTTTTGGTATTCTTGGATTAGTTACTATTAAATTGGCGCGTTAAGAATTGTATTCCCTGACTTAGGGGGTGTTTGTTTGCATGCAAGTGAAAGATGAAAGTGAGAAAGTTACTTTCATTTAACAATTAAGGTGTTTGTTTTCATGTAAGTGGTTATGAAAGTGAGATGCAAGAAAGTTGTCGCATATGATTTAAGGCAATTTTGACTTCCCCAAAAAAGTGGTGAAGTCACATGAAAGTGACAAAAAGGTAACTAATTTAATTAAATAATTTTAGTTATATTCTCTAATTAATCTTATTTTGCCACGTCATCTTCACATTGCACTTTCGATAATAATTTAATTTTTCAAACAAACACTGTATTTCATTTACGTGCTGACATGGATGTAAAAGTCATTTGCAAAAAAAGTAACTTACATATTTTAAATTCACTTTCAGATTGCCAAACACTCCCTTATTCTTTTGGGGATTGTATTTTGAGCTTCATGGCGTTTATTAATCAAATTTTGGTTAAGGACGTAAAGTTGATGTGGTCTTAATTATTCTCAAGGAAAAAAAAATGTGTCAAGCCCCAAAAATCAAAAAAATTATACGTCACAACCTCGCTTATTATTTCTATTGTGTATTTGCCCCCAAATATAATGGGTTTTTGTGATCCAACCCCCATATATATACATTGTCCAAGAAAAAACTTAAAAAGGATTCACAAAATACCCCATCTCCTCATCTCTCTCTCACATGGGGACCACAAACCTTGATGAGATTTTGAGATTGAGCTTTGCTACAGGGACCCAAAATATGAGATCAATAAATGAGACAAGTGAGATGTTCCCCTCCTATTGGATAATGAGTTGGTCATCATTAATGATGACCAACTCATTATCCAATAGGAAGGGGACACCTCACTTGTCCTCCCTATTGGTCTCATATTTTGGGTCCTTAAAGAATTTTTCTTTGAGATTACTCTTCCCTTATTCTCCTCCTCCCCCTCTCCCCCCCCCCCCCCCATGGAGACCACAAATCTAGATGAGATTTCTCCTCACTTTTCCTCTTCTAACTCGATGCTCTTCCTAAAGCCTCTTACCCTACTTTTGCCACCTGCGCCATTGCTGACGCTGCAACTCCTCCCTTCTCTTCTGCTTCTCTATCCTAACATTAACATTAACCTTAATGCTCACAGTTGCTCCTCTCAACTCTCTTAACTCCACTCTCAATCCTAGCCTTCCCTCTCCTTTTTCTCTTCCTCCTCTTCCCCTCTCCTCTCTTAACCCCAACCTCAATCCTAACCTTCCTCCTCTTTTTCTCTTCCTCTTCTTCCCCTCTGACTTGCCGTCTCCCTCTCTCGCATCCCCTTCCGCCTCCACCGATCAATCATCTTTATGGTTTTTAAGGGAGCACATGTGATCAATCATTTTTATGAATAAAATTGGTAGTATTGGTATAATGCTAATGAGGAGTTTGCGAGCATTTATGGTGATAATGAAGTGCAAGGAACAATGCTCAAGCTTTTGAATCATCTAGATGGATTTGAAGCATCAACCAAAATAAAAGTATATTTATTACTTTATTTGATCAAATTTCCATTTCTTCTATTATCTTTGTTATTTGATTAGTTTGGTTTCAAAAAGCAGTTTAACTGAAGGTGAATTATGTTTTTACATGAATAATAATTTGGACAAAGCCCTTCTCACTCTTGGTCTTGTTTACAGGAAAATTGAGTTACCTAACCCCAATGAAGATGTATGTATTTATGGGTATCTATCTCATCTAACGATGTCATAATTTTTTAAAAGGTTACTCCTATTTTATGTGCCTCTTTGATCTTGATTAAAGGTTACTGCTATTTTGTGTACCGCTGTAATCTTGTAACGTAGCGCAGAAGTGATAAATCTTAGAATCTACCAAGAGATGCTCTTTGAATCCACAAAGAATAATATGTGAATCCACAAAGAATTTAATAAGAGGACTTTTATTGGTAAAAGAATTTTAGGGTTACATGTCTCTTCTTAATAGAAAAATGAAGTAGACTTATAATAAAACTAGAATTACAAAGAAATAGTAAGTATCAAATTCTATCCTAAAAAATCCCTATAATAAAGAAAATAAATCAATCCACCATATATCAAAATTGAATTTGTTTTCTAATCTAAATAGACTCTGTTATGGTGTTCCCATTCGCCCGAGTGCAATTCAGTGTCAAGCAACAGACAAGTGTACTTCTGCATGCTATGCCCCAATTAACTTGACAGCCAGAGAATTGTAGGGACAACAACTCAGCCGACCTGTCGAGTCGACACACCCTCATGTCGACTTGAAAGGCAGTACCTGTCGCCCTCCCTTTGTCGAAGACGACTCATCGAGTCCACTCGACCACTTACCAGGCGCCTCACAAGGACGACTCGATGGGCGTTACTTCTCGGCGAAGCTAAATGACTATTTTCGTCTCGAGTCTCTCTCTCTCTCTCTCTGACAACGTGTTAGCATCACATTTAATGCATGACAGACGCATTATGCCTCTAGTCTCGATAGTCTTCACGACTCATCGGACCACATGAGTCACCGTCCTGCCACCGCTCACTTCTTATTCAATGCTGAAGTGATATGTCCCCCAATCACCAACCGACACCTGTAAAGCAGGTGTTAACGCAGCTGCCAGCCCACACTTCGCTACTGCCTCTCAGTGCTCGGTCGAAGTGACCAATCTACCCTTTTACCTTAGGTATAAATACATGTACTATTCTGTCTTTAGATCGGGCCGAAGATCTGACCGAATATCTGATCCCTGATCTTAATTTTCTAAATTTTGATCCAAATTCTCTAAAATTGCAAATCATACTGCACACACATAAGAACTCACACAGTTCTTATTTACCCCACTCAAGTTCATCAGCTAACTTGATCGTTGAAGGTATAACGGGGGAACCAAGCCCCGTCCTCTCACGAATTTCTACACGTGCAGGTTTTTCAGATTCCCAATTCAAGAACCAGGCATATAGTCGGGGAAGAAAGCAGCCTCTCATCAATCCTTAATAAACTCATCCAAACACGGATACATATTGACTGTGTGATCACTGGTACATCAACAGACTCTAACTGTATTACTAAGAATTTTGGACTTCTGCTAAAAATTAGTGATGGTGATGAGATTTTAGAAATCCGACAATCCGATTGGCTTTGTCTCATCGAGATAATATGATATATA
>BQKN01065843.1:991699-1055694 GCA_022839385.1 Asparagus kiusianus | reverse complement strand
CAAGGGGAAAATTAGGGTTTTGAACGTGAAATTGAACAAAATAGCACAAAATATCACTGAAACAGTGCATGCAAACGTGAAGTCAAAGAAAATAAAAATTTTGAAGAAAGAGGGTGAACGAACCTGTGAAGCCCGGGTAAAATCTCCCCCAAACGAAGCACCACACGAATCAGAAATGAAGAGAACAAGAAAATGTCAAAAACTGGCAAAAAATCGTCAAGAAATCGCCGGAAAATCGCCCCAGAAATCAAAGTGGAAAGTCGCTGGAAAACCCTAAGTCGGGGTTTTATAACCCCGACTTCACCGAGCGAGACAGGTTTCACTATCTCGCCGTGCGAGACAGTAAATACTGTCTTGCACAGTATTTACTGTCTCACACTGTTCGCGGTGAAAATCGTGTCTTTCTTCTTCATTGATTCCATTGCACTCTTAATAACAGTTTTTTTCGGTTACAAAGATCCGGTCTTTTTATAAGATCCGGTTACAACGAAGATCAAATAAAAGAAAAGAAAAATTACAACTTTCTCCTTTTGTGTCGAACAAATCACGAGCTCCTGTTTTGCGGTCGCTCGCTTACGTGGGTTGTTTGCCTGCGCCGGGGTTTATCCGTGGACCACCGCGAGATCTAGATCCGGTCGGATCTACGCAGTACGATAGGTATTATTTCACGAAGAAAATAATAGCCGAGGGGGATTATTTCACTAAGGAAATAATCGCCTAAATCTCGGGATCAAAGACCAAGCTTTGATCCGGAGTACGCCTACGTAGATCTGAGATCCGATTTGAGATCCGGTTCCTCTCGAACTCTTGCCTTATTTGGCGTTGACGATCGCTGAGCACCGGATCTGGATGAGCAAGTCTTCAAAGTCCCTAAGCTTCAATCTTTTTTAGATCTGAGCTTCGAATCCAGCAGGGCTTCGCCTCTCCAAAATTTCCAACCTTTACAAATGAACCAAGGGGGGCCTATTTATAGGCAACCTTTACTGTGCCTTTGGCACAAGGTGGCCGGCCACCTTGGTGGCTCGGCCACCGAGCCACCTTGGTGGCTTGGTGAGCCGCCCTCCAGGTGTTTGTTGATTTGCCGTTCTGTGTCCGTTTTCCGGTTTTGTGGTTGATTTGTTCGGACTCGATTCGTTGACCTGATTTGGCAGTAAATTCGCTTCTGAGTTCGAGTCCGAAACTGATCTTGATTCGATCGTGATTCGTCCGAGTCCGCTCTTGGTTGGGTGACTCGTTGATTCCTCAACCCGTTAGCTTGATTCCGCACGCGAGTGGATTCATTCCGTTGTTTGCGTGCGGTTCATTAGCTTCGTAGCCTCGTTAATTCGCTTCGTCGCGTATCACTTGGCTTCGGTGTTGTGGACTAACGATCGTGTTCGCGTACGTCGCCCGATGGTTGATTTGTCGAATCGACATCGTCGAGCTGTGTTAAGGGACCTATAGGCAGTTTTATACGCCTACAGATACCCCCTCCAAAGTATTTCAGCCTCATTCTTTTATAGAAGAGTCTGGAATGCTTTGGATATGACTGTCCCATCCTTCAATTGGTAACGACGGGATATTTGGAATGGCTTCTATTCTTGATTCCTTCAGTCCTCCAGGTTGTTCGGTGCTTTGTCGAATGTCTGAAAGGGTTCCGGTACTGCATTTATTGATTGACCGTCTGTTGGAATTTTGAATTTGAAGTCGATTCTCGATTTCCTAACTTTTTAGCTCGAGTTTGCGGACCATCGATTGTCAGTGTTGAATTGTCATTTACAACGCGTTGTCTGGCGTTTGAGCTTCCTTGTGACGCGTTGTCCGGCGTCCAAGCTTCATCGTGACGTGTTGTCCGGCGTCTAAGCTTCATTGCGACGCGTTGTCCGGTGTCCGATACAGTTTATACTCGTACGTTTTCTGGAGTATACACAGTTTAAGCTCTTAAGGAATTGGAGCGTGGCAGATATTTGAGTCACGAGACCAATCCATAGAATTGATGCATCAATGACTCATATTTATAGAATTTTTGGCAAATTCTCAGCCATCAACGGATTTGATAAGCTTTTACCGACTACCGTTTGAGTCGGGCTAGCATGCGGATTGTTTAAGTCCGTTCCGCATGTGACGTTAAGCTAAAAGAGTTAACCCTTTTAGTGCTACGATATTGAATACGTAGACTTCGTCTTTCTCCTATGAAAAGACTAAACAGCAACGTGTATGAGACGTTGACTTAGGATTTTTGGCAAATCCTCAGCCTTCAACGGATTTGACGTGCTTTTACCGACTACCGTTTGAGTCGGGCTTACATACGGATTGTTTTAGTCCGTTCCGCATGCGACGTTGTGCTAAAGGAATGAACTCCCTTAGACTTTGTGCTATGATGTTGAATACCTAGGCTTTACCATTTATCACGGGAATAGGCTACCCGACGACGCGTGTTAGGCGTTGACTTTAGGATTTTTGGCTAACCCCCAGCCTTTAATGGATTTGATCAGCCTTTACCGACTACCGTTTGAGTCGGGCTAGCATGCGGATTGTCTAAATCCGTTCCGCATGTAACGTTGTGCTAAAGGAATGAACTCCCTTAGACTTTGTGCTACGACTTTGAATACGTAGACTTCGCCATTGTTACGGGAATAGGCTACCCGGTAACGTGTTTTAGACGCTGACTTATCCTTACTTAGGTTTCAGGATAAAATACCCCAGGATCGAACTCTGGTGTCTTTTTCTACGGACAAATACTAAACCGGCGACGCGTGTTAGGCATCGGCATATCCTTTCTTAGGATTCAGGATAAAATTCCCCACGCGTGTAAGGCATGGATTTTGGTGTTATTAATAACAACCTGTCACAATGTTGAATATGTGAGCGAGTGTTCTTTTTAATGGTTAAGAACTAACCGGCAGCGCTGGTTAGGCGCAGACTTATCCCTTCTTAGGTTTCAGGATAAAATACCCCAGAGTCAAACTCTGGTGTCTTCTTCTACGGACAAATACTAAACCGACGACGCGTGTTAGGCATCAGCATATCCTTTCTTAGGATTCAGGATGAAATTCCCCACGCGTGTAAAGCATGGATTTTGGTGTTATTAATAACAACCTGCCACAATGTTGAATATGTGGGCGAGTGTTCTTTTTAACGGTTAAGAACTAACCGGCAGCGCTGGTTAGTCGCAGACTTATCCCTTCTTAGGTTTCAGGATAAAATACCCCAGAGTCGAACTCTGGTGTCTTCTTCTACGGAGAAAGACTAAACCGGCAGCGCGTGTTAGGCGCAGACTTATCCCTGCTTAGGATTCGGGATAAACTTCCTAGGATGAATCCTAAATTCTTGGAAAAGGATTGGTGTGGGAAGGAAGAATTTTATATTCTATTCCCCGAACAAGGAAGGAAGAATTTTATATTCTATTCCTTGATTCTGGAAAGGAAGAATTTTATATTCTATTTCCAGTGCAAGAAAGAAACTAGAAGTCGGATCTCCACTCCGAGAATCCGGAAGATCTAAATAAGCTTACCTTTTATAGGATCGGTTATCTAGATAAGTTTTTCATTTATCGAAATTTTTTTTTCAACTTTGGTTATAACCATGAAGAGGTTTAACCAAAGAGAAAAGAAGAGAGTTCTTTCGTTTATCGAAAGGAGACTCTGAATTGAAAGTGGACCTCTTGTTCGTGGAAAGAATCAAGAGGGGAATTTATTGGTGGCTTAGACCAGAAAAGACATTTTTGGTGGACTCACTGTCAATTGAAATTGATCAGTGAGGGATTTTGGTGGTGGAAAACAATTTTGGGTTATCCTCTAGAATACTAAGTGGAATATTCTTCGAGGAACTTCCCGATAAATGGGTTATCCTGAATGTACTAGGGATAGTACTTTTTTAGGAACTTCCTATTTATTGGCATTAATTGCCTGACGCCCTCTAAAGAAATGAGGTGATATGCACCGTTTGAGTAGACTGTGTCTATCATAAACGGTCCTTCCTATTTGGGTTCAAACTTACCCTTCTTCTTGGAGTTGAGGATTATCGGTCGCCGAGCAGCGAGGACCAGATCTCCTTCCTTGAAGCTTCTCTGTCAGACTCTTTTGTTAAAAGCCCTAGATATTCTGGCTTGATAAAACTCAATGTGTTGTTGAGCTTCCAAGCGTCTTTCATCCAACATTTCAAGTTCTTCGAGACGTTTCTGATGTTGTTCCTCCGTCGTCATCTCCGTTGCGAGAGCGATCCGAAGGGATGGGATTTGAATCTCCAAAGGTAGTACAGCTTCACATCCATATACCAACGAATATGGAGTAGCTCCTGTAGGTGTGCGTACGGTGGTGCGATAAGCCCAGAGTGCTTCACCGAGTTTATCATCCCAATCTCGTTTATTGGTCTTCACGAGCTTTGACAGGATCTTAATGATCATCTTGTTAAAAGCCTCAGCTAATCTGTTCGCAGCGGGATAATAAGCTGTCGACGAAACATCTTGAATCTTGAACTTGTCACAAAACCTGACGAAAGCGTTGCTTATGAACTGTGGACCATTGTCATGAATGATCCGTCTTGGCACGCCGTGTCGGTATATAACATGATGCTTGATGAAACTGATGACGTTGTTCGTCTTCACTTCTTTAAGCGGAATTGCTTCAGCCCACTTTGAAAAGTAGTCCGTGATTGCGAGAATAAATCGATCACCTTTGACTGAAGGGGGAAAAATAGGACCGACAATGTCCATACCCCAAGTCTCGAATGGCCAGGATGTGGTTGACGTGTGTAACCGCTCCGGTGGTTGGTGCATATAATTTGCATGCACTTGACAGGCGTGACATCCTCGTGCGTATTCGATTGCGTCACGTACCATTGTTGGCCAAAATACCCCATTCTTCTGATGCGATCATACAGCTTGGGACCAAGCTGATGCGCACCGCATTCTCCTTCGTGTGCTTCCTTAAGAACTTCTTCTGCTTCTTCGTTCGAAAGGCATCGGAGTAGCAAATCATCATACCCTCGACGGTATAATGTACGGGTCTCGGTATTATAGAAGAACCTTGGTGCTCTTCGGCGGATTGGAGACGAGGGATATATTCGATAAAGAATTCTTCGAAAGAATCTACCATTTTGACGGCCTCCTGGTGGTATGGGACCAGGTCTTGGTTCCTGACTTCATACTCTCCACGGACTTGGTTGACTATCAATTGAGAATCTCCAAAAGCTTCGAGATATTCGACCCCCAGCTCCTTGGCGAAACTGAGTTCAATGAGGAGCGCGTTGTACTCGGCTACGTTATTGGAACATGGATCTGTCAGTGAATAAGCCCGAGGCATTACATGCTTCCCCGGGGAAACTAAGACAACTCCAACTCCGGAGGAGACTTTAGGACATCCGGGGGTTACTGCCTTATTAACTGCTCTCGAAGCACCATCAAAGTATAATTGTCATACTTGTTGATGTGACGTGGTATTAACCTCGTGGGTTTTATCCGGCAAGTCATCATATACTTTTGCCGTATCTGTTGTCGAGCTTGCCGCCAAAAGATCACAAATCGCTTGTCCTTTGACCGACTTCTGCTGTTTGAAGTGCAAGTCATACTGGGACAAGAGAAGGGCCTATTTTGCTAACCGCCAATTCATCAAACCCGGTTGCGTTATAAATATCCGTACCGGATTAACGTTAGAGATAACGTAAATCGTCTGTCCGACCAAGTAATGCCGCATCTTTTGTACCGCGAATACCAATGCGAGACATTCTTTCTCAATCATCGGATATCGGGACTCGGCGCCTACCAAAGTCCGACTTAGGTAATAAACTACCTGTTCGTGACTATTATCATCGTCTTGTGCTAATAAAGCACTTATCGAATGGTTCATCGCCTTGATGTATATCAAGAACGGTTTACCTGATTTTGGTGCGACAAGAACAGGAGGATTCGTCAGATACGTCTTGATGTCTTCGAGTGCTTTTTGGCAGGCGTCGTCCTAAATAAATGACACACCTTTCTTGTTTAGTTTAGAGAATGGCTGACACTTCCCAGAAAGATTTGAGATGAACCGCCGGATATAAGCTAAACGCCCTTGCAATCCTCTGAGTTCTCTTAGATTTTTCGGGGGTTGCAATTCATGTATCGCCTTCACCTTATCAGGATCAATATGTATGCCTTTAGTGGTGACGACGAATCCCAGGAATTTTCCGCTGGACATTCCAAGGAAGGATTTGGTGGGGTTCATCTTCAATTGATGACTCCGCATGAGATCGAACATCGTCTTCAAGTCCTTGATGTGATCTTCTTTGTTGCGGCTTTTTACAACCAAATCATCAACGTAGCACTCGACCGTTTTCCTGAGGTGCTTTTGGAAAATTTTAGTCATTGCTCGCTGGTATGTGGCGCCTGCATTCTTTAGACCGAAAGGCATCACTGTGTAGCAGAAGATACCGAGGGGCGTTCTGAACGCTGTTTGCTTCTCATCATCCGGGTGCATCTTGATTTGGTTATACCCCGAAAATCCATCCATGAAGGACATCCTCTCAAATCCGCACGTATTATCGATGATGACGTCCGTGATTGGGAGGGGAAAGTCGTCTTTCGGACATGCCGCATTCAGGTCCCTGAAGTCGATGCATATCCTGATCTTACCATTTTTCTTCATGACTGGGGCAATATTAGCTAGCCAGTCTGGATGTTGCTCCTCTCGGATAAATCCTGAGTCGATCAACTTCTTAACCTCTGCCTCAATGGCTTCCATAATCTGCGGACGAAACCGTCTCTGCTGTTGTTTGACAGGTTTAGCATCCGACTTGATATCGAGGCGGTGCACCGCCACATTGGGGTCGAGCCCTGGCATGTCCTCATAGTTCCAAGCGAAGACGTCGATATATTCCCTGATGAGAGCAATTAATTCCTCCTTCTCATCTGGGGGAAGACTATCGCTGATGAATATGGGTTTTGGGTTGGCTTCATCGCCCATATTAATTTGGATTATTTTATCCTCGGTGAGGGGGTTCCCTCTGTTCAAACCTATCGCCGTACTGCATGTTTAGGTGATGAACCCATGGGTCTTCCCACGTTGGCATTTGATCGTCGTCTTCCATCGTAGATGGATCAGCTGTAGTCATGTTCACCATTAGGGCTTTGAATGCTTCCCCCAGACTTGTATCGGAATCCCATTCTGAGGATTCTGACAAGTACCCATCCTTAGCTTTGTTAGCAATTTGATCGATAATTTGCCAACCATATTCATCATCAGACGAGGAAACGTAGCCTAAGCCTCTTTTGTGACGGTAATAATCATCCGGTTTTCCTTTTGGTACATATGCCGCTTTGGCTGGAATACGGGAACCTCGATCGAAGTATAAACCCTCTCCGAGTGCGAAATCATATCCCTGTTTTTCCATAAGCTTGCGCGCTTCCGGACTATATTTAGATAAATGTCGACCAGGTTTGTCTTCATTCTCATCTTCTCTTAAGAAATGATCAGGTAATGGAAAACTCTCTCCTTTACCGTAAACCACTTCTTTTTGGCCTCCTATTTTGGCAGGAATGATCAGGGTTGTTCCGAAAGAATGCTGGAAGTGTTTCTTTGTTACATAAGACGATCGGAGCGGCGTATATAAATCCGGATTATCGTATAATCCCTTTATCGCATTATCAAGAGACAACGAGTACTCTAAATCATTATTTATTTCATTATCGGCAAGTTGCCAGTTACAACTGCCATCTGACGATTGTTCATCGTCAAGATTGATTACAAAGGGTATAATGTCATTTAAAACAAAACCACCATTGTAATCAAATCCGGCTTCGGAATCAGCTTCTCCTCCGCTGTCCGTGCCCTGGACCGATGGTTCAGTATCGGATTCGTTACCATAAAGGAGAGAATTAGTGAAATAATTCTCAAACCCTTTAAATGGTTGCTTATCCGCGACCACCGTCCTGACCCTTCCATCAGTGTCGACATATTTCAGACACTGATGTAGGGTGGAGGGAACTATAATATTACTATGGATCCAAGGCCGACCCAGTAGTAAGTTATACGATGTCTCAGCATCAATCACGTAACACGTGACCTCCGTCTTCAGATCACCCATTTGGCACTTTATCCGGATCTTTCCCAAAGGCCTTGACCCGCTGGTGTTGAATCCGTAAATGAATGTGCCTGTAGACGCCAATTTGCTGACTGGAATGCCAAGGCTATGCATCAGGCGAAGCGGCATAATACTCACAGCGAAACCCGGATCCACTTGGATTCGGTTGACTTCGCTGGAGCCAATGTACCCGATGAAGTATAGGGGCCGATCATGGTTCGGATTCTTCGTCTGCATATCCTCTTTGGTGAAGGTGATGCAGGGAAGGTTCTTGACTGCTACATTGCATTATTGAACTGACGGTTCTGGCTCTTCCGGTACCGGCTTGATCCGAGTGAGGAATATTTCTGAATCGGCCAAGGCTTCTCGTAAGGCCTCCCTGGTCTCTTTAGACAACCGCAGCAACTCATACAGCGTTATTCGCACGGGAATATTGGCTAATTGAGCCATGATATCGAAAACACGCGGAGTTTTCGAGCTCTCCGGTTTATCTCTTCCAATCGGACGATTGAAACGAGACTGCTTCGGATTCTGAACCTCCTGGGGTCCCTTTTCTTTTTGCTTATCCACCGGCTGTCGTCGAGCCTCTTCGACCAGTTTAGGAGCTGTAATCACCCCTAGCTCTGTTAGAGTCTTGGCTGATCCCCGTTTGGTCACCCCTTGCTCAGCTAACTGATCACTAGGCGACGGATAGTTGAAGTGGTACTGGTTCCCGCTTCTGGTGGCGAAAACTTCTTGTTCCTCTTCGAAAAGCGGGAAGATAGGAGCTTCATCGCCGCCTTCTTCGAAGATTGCGGAAGTTGCGTTGCAGGCCTTGCCTTTACCCTTTCTTTTTGAGGACGTCGCCCACTGCTCATCTTCAATGAGATCCGGATGAACCAAGAGGATTTCGCCGTTCGGGGCTGTGTGTGGCACAAGTCCCTTTTGGCGCTGTCCATGCGGGTCATCATTCACCGTCTTCATTCCCACTTTGGTGACGCGTTTCGGCTCGAACCATGTTGTGGGAACTAATCCAAAGCTGATTGACACTGCATTTGCTCCCACATTCTTGGCAGGCTTCGGGGTTATGACACCCACGTCAATTAATGCCTGGATCTTGTCCTTGAGGTGGTAGCATGACCTCGTAGGGTGATGGACCGCTCTATGGTACGCGCAGTACTTTGGATCCGTCACTTTGCTGGCCCCTTCTTGATCCACGATCGCTGGCAGCTGGATTTTGTTGTTCTCCAACAAGTACTTGAAGATGCCGAGAACTTCATCATCCTTGAAGGAGTAAACTTTGGGAAACCTCGACTCTGAAGATTTCTGCTTCTGAGGCCGTTGTTACCGCTGCTGCTGTTGCTGCGGTTGTAATTGAAAAGTCTGATTAGCATCAACTGCATTGGCATGTGCCTTACCTTTCCCCCTTGGGTTAAAATTCTGTGCTGGAGCATTCGCCGCTTGTTGGCCTCTCTCCGCCTTCTTCCTCCTGAGGAATCGTTCGGCTTGTTCTCCTCGGACCTTCAGATCCTTCTATGTCTTGGACGGTGCTGTTCCCATTGCTTCCAACACGTCCAAGGAAAGATTGTTATGGCAGGTCTGGAGAATGAACTCCTCAGTGATCGGGTCCTGGCAATTCATCGCCTTGTTCCGGAACCTTTTGACGAAGGTGTCGACTAACTCTCCGTCCTTCTGCTTCTCATCGAGCAATGATCCGATAGATATCTCGGTGTCGTCGTCGAAGAAATTTGTGAGGAACTTAGTCTCCATGTCGTCCCAGCTGTTCACGCTACCTGGCTTGAGGCGACGATACCAATCGAAAGCGGCTCCGCGAAGAGTGCCAACGAATGACCGCACCATCAGAGGCTCATTGCCGGAGATTACCCCCAGGTGTGATTTGAAATAAATCACATGCTGAGTGGGTGAACCCTTCCCATCAAACGGCGTGAAGTTGATTAGGTTGAACTTCGCCGGATATGGGATTGATTCCCATTCTCTTGGGTATGGACAAGGAATGCCCGTTTTCTTCACCTCTTGAGCAGAAATCAATGTATTGATCTTGCTTTCGAGGTTTTTGATCTTCAAACTTTCACCTGTATCTTCGTTAGCACGATTCTGAGGTGGAAGCGTGGCATTATGACTAGCATCCTCATTGCCACCCCCTGCATTAATGGGAGGATCATTGGCATTGCGAGCTTCATCCGCATCCGCATTCTCAACTTCCTGAACAACCTGATTACAGCGGCTTGGTTCGCCTTGCTGGTTCGTCAGTGCCTGGATTTATTGCTCATGCATTTCTCTTATACTCTGCATGGCCATCTGCATTTCAAACCTGAAACTCTCCTGTTATTTGGCCATGGCATCTTCGAGCATCTTGGCCACCTGTTCTGCGCTTATCATGAATGACTCGCGGGATTGTCCTTCACTGGATACGGTGTTGTCAGATGCAACTACTGAGCCAGCATCTGATTCTTCATCTCTCGAAGGTAATCTTGTCCGAATCCTACCATACGTTGCACGAATAATAGCTCCGGACTGCAGACGAGTTAAACGACGGGGCACCTCTGGAATCGTCTCGGGGTTGTCCTGAGCCGATAAACCCTTGCTGGTCATATTGGCGGTGACCCTCGGAAATTCTCCATCACCGTCCGCCGTTCTTCTTTGCAGGAAACGCCTATGCCTTGGTTTTGGCGTTTTGGTACTAAGCCTTTCGAACACTGAAACTCTCTCGGGGACTGCCTTGATGCAGTTACACTTAGACAATACCGCCCGAATGAGGTTTGAACAAGGGCACAGAGTTTCCAGCCTTCGAGGACTTCTCTTCCTGGCTTTGTTCGTACCCCCAGCACGATAGTACAGCTTGTCCGTTTGAAAGTTGGAGCAACCTGTCGTGTGTTGGCACGATTTCTCAGGTATAACGCAATCATCATCAGACGACAACGTTTCCTTCTGAGGGCGAACTACCTTCTTCGGGCTTTCGAGAGTCACGCACCTCGAAACGCGCCTTTGTGGGCGTGAATTCTCAGCAGGCTCCTGGACTTCGATGCGCAAAGTAGTGCGTTTGAGTGCCATGATTTCTTTGTCATGTTGAGGGTTACGGCGACCCCCAGCATGTTGATTCGTTCGGAGCTTTCTTAGTGGGCCCAAACGTTCTTGGACTGGAGCTTTGCTTCGCTCCTCGGGAAGTGGACCGAGGCGCTCCAAGACTGACTTCCTTTTCTGGGATGGTCCCGCGGGATCTCCCGGAGTAGTTGTGGAAATCATCGGCGATTTGGATTGATTCGCCAGAAGTTGAACTTTCGAGGGCTGCAGTCGTTGCTCCTTAGTCTGAATCGCCACTTCAGACTTAGGCCTCCATACTTTGCGCGTTGTTGGCGGCTTCTTTGCCACTTCCTCCTGCAGTTTTCTACGGGCCTCTTGGACTTGAGCCCGTGCCTGCGCTGACAGTGCGTGGCGCTTGCGAATGCGCTCCTCCAGCGTTGAACGGTTCCGTTTAACACGGACCCATTCCATTGTTGACGGCTTGGAAGAGGCGCCGTTCATCTATTATTGAGG
This sequence comes from Asparagus kiusianus, assembly GCA_022839385.1. Lineage (NCBI taxonomy): Eukaryota > Viridiplantae > Streptophyta > Magnoliopsida > Asparagales > Asparagaceae > Asparagus > Asparagus kiusianus. The sequence goes on along the minus strand of BQKN01065843.1, from coordinate 1,044,123 downwards.
CTGTTTGCCTCTCTTGTTCTTCAGATCCGCGTTGTAACGGATCCCGTCAACTGACTCCATTGCCTTTGCGAATTGTTTCGCAAGGCGTTGACGTTGCCTTTGGCGGGCTCTCTTCGAGAGAGTCACCACGCCCTCTGCGGCGGCAGGGTTAGCCAGAGCAGATCCGACCTGGTTGGGAATTAGAGGGATCTCACCCGATGCGACTTTGGCATCCAGCGGGGCGAGATCTTCGTTGGTGTTTTCAACATCTTCATACCAACGAGTTTTTCTCCTGGAGGAGGACTTTTTGGACTTGCGGGGGGAGGTTGATCCGGATGAGGACGACAAGTACTCCTCGAACTTCTGCTGGTCGAACTCGTATTCGAACTCCTCCACGACTGGGATTGAGATCCGTGGTTGCGACGCTCCGATCTCGGCAGTGAGATCGGCGGCTCCCACTGTGGTCGCCAGATTGTTCACGGTGAAAATCGTGTCTTTCTTCTTCATTGATTCCATTGCACTCTTAATAACAGTTTTTTTTCAGTTACAAAGATCCGGTCTTTTTATAAGATCCGGTTACAACGAAGATCAAATAAAAGAAAAGAAAAATTACAACTTTCTCCTTTTGTGTCGAACAAATCACGAGCTCCTGTTTTGCGGTCGCTCGCTTGCGTGGGTTGTTTGCCTGCGCCGGGGTTTATCCGTGGACCACCGTGAGATCTAGATCCGGTCGGATCTACGCAGTACGACGGGTATTATTTCACAAAGGAAATAATAGCCGAGGGGGATTATTTCACCAAGGAAATAATCGCCTAAATCTCGGGATCAAAGACCAAGCTTTGATCCGGAGTACGCCTGCGTAGATCTGAGATCCGATTTGAGATCCGGTTCCTCTCAAACTCTTGCCTTATTTGGCGTTGACGATCGCTGAGCACCGGATCTGGATGAGCAAGTCTTCAAAGTCCCAACGCTTTAATCTTTTTTAGATCTGAGCTTCGAATCCAGCAGGGCTTCGCCTCTCCAAAATTTCCAACCTTTACAAATGAACCAAGGGTGGCCTATTTATAGGCAACCTTTACTGTGCCTTTGGCACAAGGTGGCCGGCCACCGAGCCACCAACAGGTGGCTCGGCCGGCCACCGAGCCACCTTGGTGGCCACCGAGCCACCTATAGGTGGCTCGGCCACCGAGCCACCTTGGTGGCTCGGCCACCGAGCTACCTTGGTGGCTTGGTGAGCCGCCCTCCAGGTGTTTGTTGATTTGCCGTTCTGTGTCCGTTTTTTGGTTTTGTGGTTGATTTGTTCGAACTCGATTCATTGACCTGATTTGGCAGTAAATTCGTTTCTGAGTTCGAGTCCGAAATTGATCTTGATTCGATCGTGATTCGTCCGAGTCCGCTCTTGGTTGGGTGACTCATTGATTCCTCAACCCGTTAGCTTGATTCCGCACGCGAGTGGATTCATTCCGTTGTTTGCGTGCGGTTCATTAGCTTCGTAGCCTCGTTAATCCGCTTCGTCACGTATCGCTTGGCTTCGGTGTTGTGGACTAACGATCGTGTTCGCGTATGTCGCCCGATGGTTGATTTGTCGAATCGACGTCGTCGAGCTGTGTTAAGGGACATATAGGCAGTTTTATACGCCTACACACACCATGAGACAGTATGAACTGTCTCGTATCACAAAATGGCAACGATCATTGTGATGTTGCGGTACGCATGAATACTCCAATAGGTACATGAGTCTAAACTATTTCCCTACGCTCAACAGGAAGTTTCTGGAGAATATTAATCTGAATATTCTTAAGGATAACCTGATGAGCTCTCAATGGATGTATCAATTCAGTGACAAAAGCTAAACCCACAAGAACAAATACCAGCTTCGATTCAAGATCTCGACAACGGTCAAGCGATAAACGCGATGCCGGAAGAACGTTAGCTATTCTACAAAGAACTGAATAGACTAAAAGGGGAAGAGATCAAGGGTTGAAGCCATTTACAAGTCCTTCTACATGATCTACTCAACCAAGCATTGAAGGGATCGTAAGTAAATCTATCTTATCCAAAGTATCACAGTCTCCTCTATAAAAGAATAAGTCAGGAATACTTTGGAGGGGGTATCTGTAGGCGTTAAAAAAATGCTAATAGATATCCAAACATAGAAAAGATCACTCAAAAATCACCTCATACTGTCTTAGAAGAAAAATTAAGATAGATATGAACTGTCTCGCTAACGAGACAGTGTTTGCTGTCTCCCAGCGAGACAGTGTTTGCTGTCTCGCCAGCGAGATAGTGTTTACTATCTCGCAGCGAGACAGTGTTGAAATGGTCAAAATCACCTTGATAACTGCCACACACGTGTCCATTAACTGCCAAAGGACGTGGGAAACATCGTGGGCGAAAATCACATGAATAACTGCTAAAATAACGGAGTTTGAAACGTGAGAAGGCGGTTATAGCGAAAACTGCCAGAAAGATTCCTTTTCCGAGACAGTATTTACTGTCTCGCGGGCCGAGACAGCAAACACTGTCTCGCCCGCCGAGACAGTAAACACTGTCTCGCGGCCTTAACGTGTTGTTTTGTTGATTTTTTTTGCAGTTATTCCCTTGAGGCTATAAATACCCCCCTAGGGTCATTTCTGACGAAGAGGAGAGCACATTACTGAGCAATTCAGAGCAGAGAGAGAGCAGGCACACTTTTTCTTAGATTTTCCTTGAGTTCGAGCTTAGACTTGATCTTAAGAAGAACGACTATCTTACTTTGATAAGATCATCGTTTCAAATTCTCACTTCGTTAAACGAAGGCAGAATCATTAAATCCCCTTCACGATCTGTGATTTGGCGGTCCACGAGCTAAAGCGCTCCCGGCACAGGCAAAGTCCCACAAAAACAGGATTCGATAAACGACTTCTGTGTTATTTTCTCAAGAGTTGTAACTTTTATTTTGTTATGTAAAAGAGGTCTTATAAAAAGACTATTTCTTTGAATTTGTTGTAATCGAATGAAGATATAATGACTTCCACAGCAAACCCAACTTTTGACGAAAACAGTGTAGGGTCTGAAAAAAAATTAATTGATTCCTTTAACTATATTAGCTTTGGAAAAAGACTCTATCGTATGGTAAGAGTCTCGTTACAATCACTCTTAATCGATTATAAAAGAGGAAAAGATTGGTTCGAATTCTCCTTTGTTTAACGTGGATTCTGGGTGGCTGAAAGATGCCTCACTCGATGCTTGAGTCGAGCTTGCTTCCCATTGACGATCAAAATAAGATTGCTTGGATTCAAAGAGGAATTAGTCTCTTAACCAATGCTTAAGTGGTAGCTGATGGCTGCTGTTGACTTTAGACCACGAGAACTGAGGTTTGAAACTCAGGCTTGAATGCAAGACTTGCCAAATGATCCAAAGTTAACCTCTTCGTAGCTATTGGAGGCTATTTATAGGCCTTTAACACGTCAGTTACGTGCTAAAATCGTAGGATTAGGGTGTAACCGACTCCCTGAATTTAGCCCACATGGGCTGACTGGGTCTTCAAGACAGTTACAGTCGAACTTCATGTGGTGGGACGAGCCTCGCTGAGTAGCGAGGTTTGTCTGATGAGACGAGCCTTGATGCACGGCGAGGTTCATCTGTCAAAACAAACTTCACACCGTGGTGAGCTTTGTCTTTTGAAAAAGCTTCGTCTTCATTGACGAGCTTCATCCTTGATGGTTGAGTCCAATTGCGTGACGAGCCTTGTGGACTTCTTCTGACGAACTTCGTCTTCACTGACGAGCTTCGTCTTTAATAATAAGTTTCATCTTCACTGACGAGCTTGAGTTTCATCTCCATTGACGAGCTTCAGACTTTGTCTCCAATGTTAACCTTTGCTATTTGAGATGAGGTTCGTCATTGTAATGACCCTCATCATGCTTGTGGTGACTTTCGATGCTCCTTTGTTTCTTGGCATTTTTTAGTGCCTACTGTAGGCGTAAAAAATTACCTATAGGTCCCCGCACATAGCTCGAGACAGAGAGAATACGATGAACGTCACCATTCGAATCACGGAAGCTCATTTGACGATGACAAACGTATGAAGTGAGTCGACGGATCATACGAAGCAACGGAACTTCAGAATAACGGAAACAAGAGCTGATCGGGAGCTCCGCGTCGTTTACGAAAGGTGGAGCACCCCTCGTGTCTCATTTACTCCACATATAATTCAATTATGGGAGCCCGTGGATCTCCTCGTCGGTTTTTCGACGCATCTTGAACCACGTAATTCCGAGTCCGGACGACGAATATACGGTTGAAACAAACTAGACGCACCAAAAATAAAAAAAAACCAAACTGAGACACCACGGGGTGTCTTGGCTTGGCCAAGACACTTACAAGTGTCTTGGCTAAGCCAAGACACTCCTAAGTGTCTCGGCTTGGCCGAGACACTCATAAGTGTCTGCAACACGAAAATGCTGATTTTGGTTGTTTTCTGTGGTTTTTCGATCGTTAACCACCTGAATTTGCTCAAACTGATCTGATAATGTGGTTAAGTGGCTTCAACTAAAGATAAGAGAGAATCAGCCATTCTTATCCAAATACAAGGCTCCTAAAGCTTATAAATACAGCTCCAGGGCCTTCATTTTTTAAGATCTGGAATTCTCGAGCGTTGGCGAAGCCCTGCCGGACTGAAGACTAAAGGTGCACGAATTTCAGAAGAGAGGAGGAGATTGATCGAGTTCTTCAGCGCAGGAAAGAAGAGTTCGTCAGATCTGTAGTTCCCGTGTTCGTCCCTTAAAATTATCCCGTTGCGGTGATATTAAGAAGAGCAATTATATCGCTGTTGCCGAGATAAGCACTTCGGCTTCTTGATTCCTTCACGAATCGACGGAGCTTCGGATCTGATCTGATCGTCAGGTGGTCCACGGATATTGACGTCCCCGTCACCGGCCAAAAACCCACGTGAGCAAGAGACGATAAACGGATCTTGTGTTATTTTCAAGAGAGTTGTAATTCTTTTACTTTTGTTACTTGAATTCTTTGTAAATGACTAAAGTTATAATGAAATCAGTAATGAAGGTAATTTTCGAAGGAAACAAACTGGTGATCACAGTGGGAGCTAACAGCCTCGCTACCGAGGCTATCGTAATACAACCAACGATCAAAATCCTGGTGTTCGAAGAGGTCGAATACGAATTCGACCAGCAGAAATTTGAGGAATATATTTCCTCCTCCTCCTTCAGATCTTCTTCTTGCAAACGCAGGAAAACCGCTGTCGCGAAGAACGTACCTTCAGATCCGAAGACTAGGGCTGATGATATGAACCCGAATGCAGTGAAAGACCCCTCTTCGGCCTATAAAGAAACCAGATCTAACGTTCGTGACAACTCTTCAAAAGTCAAAGAGTTGCCCGTTGAAAGTGCACCAGTGCTGACGAAGAGGGCTCGCCAAAGGCTCCATCAACATCTCGCGCGCTAATTTGCTAAGGCTTTGAAGCCTGTTTATGGGATCTACTATGATACGGATCTGAAACTCAGAAGGCGCCAAGTGTTCCAGCAGCAAGCTTTGGGAACCTCCTCCCAACCATCTACTAACGAATGAGTTTATGTCAAATGGAACCGTTCCACTCTTAAGGAGCGTAATCAGAAACATCACGCACTTCTTGCGCATACCCAGATCCTAGTGCGAAATGCACAAGAAATGCAAAAGGAAGAGGCGGTTAAGAGATCGTCGAGATCCAAACAAACTTGAATGCCAAAGGCTAAATCAACGCCTAAGGCAAAAGCAGGCGACGTTGCTCACCAGCCTTCGTCAACTTCGGATCCCGCTCCTTCCACTCCCACGCCTCCTGTAGAACCCTACGGCGGTATGGACCTCCCCAGAGTTAGAATTCCATTGTTACCTCGGTTCTCTACCCGAAGATCGAGACATGATGCATATTAAGGAACGCTTAGGACCGTTGAAGGAACCCCGAGCAAACATCCAGATTGGGGGTCGTACGCGACCTCCTAATAGTTGATTCCTGTAACCGCCCGCTTGGGGGTGCGTATAGAAGGCCAGGAGCTCGTTAAGGTTTTTCCTTTAGAAAAGTGTGTTTCCAAATGAGTGACTACTGCAGACGCCAACAAGGCGTTGTTTACTCAGAAGAAAACGCGTCAAGCAGACGAACGCGTTATACCTAAGAATTCATGTAAACAGCCGATAGGTTACTCTAACCGCAACGTCGATGAGTTATACTATCGGGCTGGGGGTACGAATAAATCTTAAAAGAGAGGTACCCGGAAAGCAGATTCTCACTGTCCGTATACCAAAATTATCAGGACAGTGTTATCAGTGTGTAGATGTCCCAAGACCGCTCCACAGAGGGTCTCGGTATTCCAAAGGCTTTCCTATAAAGCGTCGGTAACTAAGCCAAGGCGTTTTCGTAGAAAAAGATCAGCTGCGTAAGATGACGAACTCCCTGAGGTCACTATCAATATGGCTGATAAAGGAAAGTCAACGCGAAGTTTCAGTTCTTGTTATTTTTTAGACGTATCCCAACGTATAACTCGGTTACGCGTAGGAACTACTAGGCGTAGGGACTATCAGAGGATGAATAGCGGATCATCCTCAGATGATGAAGCATCAGATGCAAACTCTGCCATCACTTCTGACAATAAGGTGTCCAGCATAGGACAATCTCATGAGGTGTTCATGATCAACGCGGAACAAATGACCAAGATCATCGAGGATGCTTTGGCTAAGAATAAAGAGAACTTCAAGTTCGAATTGGAAATAGCCATGTTACAGATGAAGGAAGAGCATGACCGACAGATGCAGGCTTTGTCCAATCAACTTGGTGAATCCAGCCGCCGCACCCAGAATGTCACAGTTGATAGCGATCCAGAAGTGGACGAAACCATCATGGCCGACGCACCCCCCAAAAATACTAGGGGTGGTTCAAATTCACCCCATACAGATAACAACGCTGGGGGGTGGTCCCGCCAAAGATAATAATACCGGGGTGACCACATTGTTCCTCTTGGAAACCGTCCAAAACATGATATAGATGAGGATGAGAAGATGAAAGACCTCGAGAGCAAAATTAACGCTCTAATGTCTGCTCGAGAGGTAAAGAAGACCGGCATTCCGTGTCCTTACCCGAGAGAGTGTGATTCGATCCTGTATCTGGTGAAGTTCAACCTGATCAACTTCACGCCGTTCGACGGGAAGGGCCCGCCCACTCAACATCTAATCTACTTTAAGTCTCACTTGGGCATGATCTCCGACAATGAAGCCTTGATGGTTCGGTCATTCGTCGGCACCCTTCGCGGGCCTGCCTTCGATTGGTACCGCCATCTCAAGCCTGGAAGTATCAACAGCTGGGATGGTATGGAGAGCTCATTCCTCGGGAATTTCTTTGACGATGACGCCGAAATATCCATCAGGACACTCTTTGAGGAGAAACAGGAAGACAAAGAGACAGTCGACGGCTTTATCAAACATTTCCAAAATAAGACGATGAACTACCGAGATCCGATCACGGAGGACTTCATCCTCCAAACATGTCATAACAACCTATCTATTGAGATATTAGAAGTTATGAGAGTCGTACCATCCAAGTCATGGAAAGAGTTGAAGACGTGCGGGGAGCAGGCCGAACGCTTACTCAGAAGGAAGAAAACCGAGAGAAGCCAACCAACGACTAACTCTCCGAACTCAAGTGTCGTCTCTCATGGTAAAGGGAAGGCCTCTGTAGCTGCTGTTGACGTTAATCAGACGTCACAATAGCAACCCCGAAGACAGCAGAAGACTTCGGGTCCACGACTCCAAAAAGAGTACTCATTCAAGGATGAAGATGTTCCAACTATTTTCGAATCCCTCCTTAAAAACGACAAGATCAAGCTGCCACCTATCACAAATTAGGAGGAAGTTGATAATATCTCGGATCCAAAGTATTGTGCGTATCACAAGAGGATCATTCATCCCACCAATGATTGCTTTACTCTTAAAAATAGCATCCAAACCTTGGTTGAACCCGGTGTCATAACGCTCAATTAAGTCGAATGAAAACTCCGATAAGTATAAGAGTATAAACTGCTCCTTCACACTCCGAAAAGTATAAGAGTATAAACTTCTCCTTCACACTCTGAAGAGTATACGAGTATAAACTGCTCCTTAAAACTCCAACCATATATGAGTCTAAACTGTTTCTTTTCTTTCACGGTGAGTTCCTGGAGAGTGCCATGCCTGGTATTCTTAAGGATAATCCAGCTATTCAACTGAATACAATGATAAACCCAGTTTTTCAAAGAAAGCTGGGGGTAGATGATTCATATAACGGAAAGTTCCCGAAAGAATGTTAAATGTAATATTCTTAGGGATAACCTGATCATTACAAGCAAAGTGATAAACACTAAGCTCCCACTCAAACTCCCGCTACGACTGTGCACTCAACACTTCCATTGTTAGAGTCTGGACATAGTACTTGGGATTTTAATCTTCTGTTTATTGACGATTGTCAAACCCTTCCGTGTTAAGTATTTGTCATTTAACACTAGGAACCCCCTTTGAGTGATTTGTACGAGTCAACACTACCACTATGATTTGTACTCTCACTCTCATTGTTCACTTGGTCAAACATTCCTATAGTTAGGACCACAACCAAAATCCCCTCTCGATTCCTTCAATGAACGAGAGCTCCACAAAATGAGTGATCAAACCTATAAAAGTTAGGATTATCTCAAATCCCCGCTCGGTCAAACCTGTAGACAGTTAGGTCCAAAATCAGAATCCCATTTCGATGAACGAAAGGCTTTCACTCTTTCCCCTTCGGTCAAACCTATAAAAGTTAGGACTGGAGACGGAATTTCATTTTCGAATCAGGTAACCAATCCGATAAAAGTTAGGGTTATCTGAATCTTTCCAATTCTCGGAGTGGAGATCCCCCTCATAGTTTAACCTTTTCGGATTCTTGAGGTGGAGATCCCACTTCGAGTCTCCTTTGCAACTAAAAAGAATATAAAATTCTTCCTCTTCAGTTTCGAGAGATAGAATATAAAATTCTTCCCCTCCCATTCTGGGTCCGTATTTGCCCCAAGAGAAGGCACCGCTTATTCTCAACTCCAAATTTGTGTACTTCGTGCACGAAGAATTTTATCCCGGATCCTAAGTAGGGATAAGTCAACGCCTAACACGCGTTGTCGGTTTAGTCTTTCACCGATTGAAAAAGACACCAGAATTCTAGTTTGGGGAATTTTATCCCGAAACCTAAGTAGGGATAAGTCAGCGCCTAACACGCGTTGTCGGTTAGTCCTTGACCGTAAAAAGGACAAAAGCCCACATATTCGATATTATGATAGGTTGTTATTAATAACACCAAAATTCGTGGTTCACACGCGTGGGGAATTTTTATCCCGAATCCTAAGTAGGGATAAGTCAACTCCTAACACGCGTTGTCGATTTAGTCTTTTACCGATTGAAGAAGACACCAGAATTCCAGTCTGGGGAATTTTATCCCGAATCCTAAGTAGAGATAAGTCAACGCCTAACACGCATTGCCTGTTTAGTCTTTCATCGTAGAAAAAGACATCAGAATTCCAGTCTAGGGAATTTTATCCCGAAGCCTAAGTAGGGATAAGTCAGCGCCTAAACGCGTTGCCGATTAGTCCTTGATCGTAAAAAGGACAAAAGCCCACATATTCGATATTGTGACAGGTTGTTATTAATAACACTAAAATCCATACTTCACACCGTGGGGAATTTTATCCTGAATCCTAAGTAGGGATAAGTCAACGCCTAACACGCGTTGCCGGTTTAGTCTTTCACCGATTGAAGAAGATATCAGAATTCTAATCTGGGGAATTTTATCCCGAATCCTAAGTAGGGATAAGTCAATACCTAACATGCGTTGTCGGTTTAGTCTTTCACCGATTAAAAAAAACACCAAAATTCTAGTCTGGGGAATTTTATCCCAAAGACTAAGTAGGGATAAGTCAGCGCCTAACACGCGTTTCCGGTTAGTCCTTGACCGTAAAAAGGTCAAAAGCCCACATATTCGATATTGAGGCTGGTTGTTATTAATAACACTAAAATCTGTGCTTCACACGCGCGGAGAATTTTATCCCGAATCCTAAGTAGGGATAAGTCAACGCCTAACACCCGTTGTCGGTTTAGTCTTTCACCGATTGAAGAAGACACCAGAATTCCAGTCTGGAAAATTTTATCCCGAAGCCTAAGTAGGTATAAGTCAGCGCCTAACACGTGTTACCGGATAGTCTATTCCCGTAAGAAAAATGAAGTCTACATATTCAATATTGTAGTACTAAGAAAGTTAACTCTCTTAACACAACGTCACATGTGGAACTAACTTAAACAATCCGCATGCAAGCCCGATTCAAACGGTAATCGGTAAAGGTACGTCAAATCCGTTGATGGCTGAGGATTGGCCAAAAATCCTAAATCTACGTCTAACACATGTCGCCGGGTAGTCTATTCCCGTAAGAAAGACGAAGTATACATATTCAATATCGTAGCACTAAAGGAGTTAACTCTTTTAGCACAATGTTACATGCAGAACGGATTTAAATAATCTGCATGCTAGCCCAACTCAAATGGTAGTCGGTAAAGGCTCATCATATCCGTTGATGGCTGAGGGTTTGCTAAAAATCCTATAAGTATGAAAGTCATTGACGCACCAGCTTTATTAACTGGTCTCGTGACTCGAGCATCCAATAACTTCGGGATAAGATCCGTATCTGCAGACGAATCAGCTTTGACTGTTGGTCCTGCAACCCCAACTGTTAGTTCTGCCATGCTCCAATACCTTAAGAGCTTAAATTATGTATACTCCAGCAAATATATGAGTATATACTATGTTAACGTCGAGCGATCCGAAACCCTAGATCAACGCCGGTCAACGCGTAGCTCTAGGTCAACGCTAGTCAATGCGTTGCGATGGAAAAGTCAACGCCGGGCAATCCGAAACCCTAGGTTAACGCCGGTCAACGCGTAACTCTAGGTCAACACCATTCAACACGTTGCAATGAAAGTCAATACAAGTCAATATATCATGATGGAGATAGTCAGTTCATAGTCAACTCGACGATACGAGCTAAAATTAACTCACCGGTTTTGATTCAAGATTTCGACAATGGCCAGACTATAAACGCAGCGCTGGGAGAACTTCAGCTATTTGTCAAAACATCAAATAGATTAAAAATCAAAGGAGTCAAGAATCAAAGCTAACTACAGGTCCTTTTACACCAACTGAAGGTTGGACCAATCATATCCAAAGTATTTCAGGCTCATCTATAAAAATAACGAGACTAAAACACTTTGGAGAGGGTATCTGTAGGCGTCAAAAATTACCTATAGGTTCCCACATGAGGCTCGAGATAGAGATAAGATGATGATCATCACCATTCGAATCATGGAAGCTCATTTGACGATGACAAACGTATGAAGTGAGTCGATGGATCATACGAAACAACGGAACTTCGGAATAATGAAAACAATAGCTGACCGGGATCCCCGCATCGTTTATGAAAGGCGGAGCATCCCTCGTGTCCCATTTACTCCACATATGATTCAATCATGATAGCCTGTGGATCTCCTTGTTGGCTTTTCGACGCATCTTGAACCGCGTAATTCTGAGTCCGGACGACGAATATACGGTGGAAACAAACTCGACGCACCAAAAACAAAAAAAACCAAACTGAGACACCCGGGGTGTCTTGGCTTGGCCAAGACACTTGATGCTGCATAAACATGTACCAAAAAGGTTGCAAGTGCACAACCGTGTCAAGTTATATTATAAAGATATCGATCCCATGAGGAATGTGTTTTTGTAGGAGAAAATATAAAATCGGTTCTTATTGTGTGCGTGACAAATAGGAGTGATGAGTGAATGTGATTGTAGAGAGATAATGAGAGTGATAGTGTATAGATCAATGTGTTTGAGAATAAATGTGATCAATAAGGCAAGAAAGAAGAATGAATAAAATTAAGAAACAAATCAAAAATAAAATTCAAGAATCAAAAAAATGCAAGAAATTAAAGATGGTGAATTCAATTATAGATATGGGTAATCTAAAATTGAATCCACTTCTTAGAAAAGGGTGATTCCCTAGAGGGTTCTAGCCTAAAGGCGAATCAAACAAAATGAAAAAAAAAACTAAACTCAAGAGGGTTCTAGCCTCAAGGTGAATAGTATAAGAAATTAAAATCTAACTACAAAATAAATTGTAAAATCTAAACTACAAAATAAATTATAAGATTTAAATGCAAGAAAATAAATCTACTCTATAAGCATGGAATAAATCTAAGGCAAGAGGGTTCTAGCCTCTTGGCTATTTAACAAGAAACAAAAATCTAACTATAAGCATAGAAATAAATCTAAACTAATAAGCAATAAAAAAGAAATAAAAGAAAAAAAGAAAAGAAATGCAAACCTCTAAATAATTCTTCATCTTCATCTTCATCATCCAACAAAGAGAAAAAATATTTAAAGTGATGAAAAAATTATTATTATTAATTATAATAAAAAGTTACAAATTTGAAAGGCCTTCTTAATTAAGAGTTGCCCTCATCTGCAAAAGGAGTTACAAAAATTTTCACCCTCTAACCCCTCACTCTCTACCCCTATTTATAGTAAACATCAGTGAATGAGAGCCATTGGATTAAAATCTTATCCAAAAACCTCGAATTTTAGCCTTAGATTCGTAACAGAATGACGATGGCATCGATACCAGCATCGATGCAAGCATCGATGCAGGCATCGATGCTGGCATCGATGCCCAGTATGCTGCAATTGTTGTCCGAAGCTTCATCTTGTGTTTTTTCTTGGGCTTGGGCCGTGGACATTTTCTTAGCATTTTGGGCTTATACTTCATTAAATATTGAAAGAATTTATTTGGCTTCATGGGCTTCATTTCTTCATGGCTTGATTCTTTTGCTTTTGGCTTCAACTCTAAAATCATTTTCCTCTTTGAACTTTTGCTGATGTTTTTCATTAATTCGTGGGCTTTATTGAGAGAAGAGATTTTTAAGATTTATTCTTCATTAACCTGCAATTAAAGATAAAAACAATTATTAGTGGTATATTTATTCATATAAAATAGATAATGAGGGTATAAAATTATAATAAAATATAATTATCAAATATCCCCACACCTAAACTTTTGCTAGTCCTCTAACAAAGAAAGAAAACTGAAAGAAAACCTAACTCACTTTCGCAAGAATCGTGGTTGTATTTAGCTCATACAACAAGCCTTTAAACCCCTAGGTTACCCTAGTGGACGAGTTGTAGTCTCGTGAGGGTTTGTAGTGAATATACCTACAAAATTTACCAAATTAAAAATTTTAGTTAAATAACTAAATTTACTTAATAATTGAAGCTAGTTATTACTCAAGAAAACATTTTTATATATAACTCTAAGGTATATTTCCTAGAAAATTTTCTCATTATAGCAATACAAAACCAAGCCACTTAGAAATTTAATTTAAAAGTTTTGAAAAGAACATGCTAACTCTTTGTCTAAAACAATATTCAAGTTGCTTGATCTAAAATATTTTTCAAGACCATATATACAAATATAACTATATATAAAACATTTATTAGTATTTTTATTTTTATTTTTTTATATTATTATTATTTTTAACTCTTTCTTCCTTAGTGATTTTTTTCTACTTTAACAGGCTTTCTAAGCGACCATTTAACGAGTTTTAGGCCAATGGATCCCAACCCAATTGGGCTTAGATCATTAAGTATGAAAATACTCCTTGGGATTAATTACTCGATTAGCTTAGGCTTTATAAGATAGAATCACCTTGAATTTAAGAGTTTTTTTTTCTTTTTTTTCTTGTGTCCATTTTTCGCACTCTTCTTTTTGCAATTTTTTTAAATATGTATATGTGTACATATTTTGAAAAATATGTAAGTCAAGCCACTTTGAAAAATTATTTTTAACTCTAAGCTAAGCATGTATTCCATTATTTTAAATAAAAATCTAAGTTAAGGCTTAAGTAAAGTATACTACTTTGAAAATCATTTCTTAAGAACTTTATTTAGAGTTATCATAAAAAGTGAACTTGAGTAAATAACAGATTAGAAAATTTAAAATTTATCAAATAAATCAGTTATTCATAAATCTATCAATTTGGCAAGTGATGATATTTTTATAAATTTTTTTTGAGAAAAAATGACAAAAATGCAACAAAAGAAAAAAATAAAACAAAGAGAAAAATTAACTAAATCCCACCCCACACCTAAATTTTGCATTATCCTCAATGCAAACTCTATGATGCACAAAGTAAAGCAGATAAGAAGTGAAGTACTTACATTTGATCAGCTGATAAAAATCTGCAAATACCTTTGGTCTGTGGAGGATAGAATCAAAAATTTATTATTCCCTTCTTTTTTTTCTGTTTTTTTTCTTTTTCTTTTTTTCTTTTTTTTCAACTGAATAAGAAACTCTCGAATGAGAGGAGAATAAATTCTTTTTATTATTATGAAATAAACAAAATAAATAATGTAGAATGAAGTGTTCAACACGAAGAGCTCGTATTCTACATTGAATCCTACCTTATTGTTAAAAATTTTTCCCTGGATTTTAAATAAATTCAGAATGATATAATCAATAATGTGAAATTCCAAGCATTTCGGGATGTTCAATAATTCTTGCAACAAAGTAAGGTAGGTATTATTGGTGTCATGCATTTTGTATTTCTTAATAAACTCAGACTCTTGTACTGTGAAGTTTTGTTTTCTCGCAACCAATTCTTCTGTAGAGTTCTAAAAATTTGGTTGTTGATTATTTTCCAAGAATCTAAGTTCATCAAGGAAGAGTTCTTCAAAATTTAATTCAAAGCAGCAAATGTTTAACACAGCTTCATTATTTTCAAGAACCTGATCTGCTTCTTCTAAAAATTCTAACTCTTCATCAAAAATTTCTTCAAAACTCAAATCAGACTCTTCTTCTTCTTTTTCTTCTTCTTCTGATCTTTCCTGAATATAATTTATTTCTAGAGGCTGATTATTTGGCTGGTCCCCTGAATTAAAAATGTTGAGATCAGCAGTCAAATTCCCAAAGGATAGCTTTATTTGACCAGTTCTACAATTGATGAGAGCATTAGAAGTGGCTAAGAAAGGCCGTCCTATGATGACAGGTGTCTGTCCTTTGGGATTAGAAACATGCTGTGTTTCCAAGACTATAAAATCAACTGAAAAAATAAAATCTCCAACCTTAATCAGAACATCCTCTAACTCACACATAGGGACCTTAACAGATCTATCAGCCAACTGTAAAGTGCATTTGGTTGGGTTCAGTACACCTAGACCCAATTGCAGGTAGACTGAATATGGAAGCAAATTGACACTGGCCCCTAAGTCTAAGAGCGCCTTATCAATGTGAGTATTACCAATGATACATGAAATGATGGGGGAACCTGGATCTTTACGTTTCAAAGGTATGAGATTTGATAGCATTTCACTGATATTGGTGGCTAAAAAGACTTTCTTTGGAACATATATTCTCCTCTTCTTAGTGCATAATTCTTTCAAAAATTTAGCATAAGATGGAATTTGTTCAATTACATCTAAGAGAGGAATATTGATCTTAACCTACTTGAATGTTTCTAGGATCTTCTCCTCTTGAGGGGAGTGTTTCCTAAGCCTGAGTCTATTTGAAAAAGGAGCAACTGGTCTAAACCTATCAAAAACAGGCTCAGGTTCCGGTTCAGGTTCTTGGTCATCTGAGGAGGGTGATTGTTGAATAGATTCATCAGAAGGAGAAGGAGAAAGAATTTGTACTGGATCAAAAGTTTGACTTGGGGGAGTTCTCACTTGATTATTGACCTGTCTACATGATCGAAGTGAATGGATTGCGTTCACTTGAGCTTCATAGGATGAACTGTATCCTGTGTCCTTAGGGTTGACCACAGGTTGACTCGGAAATTTTTCTTTCTCTCTTTCACTCACGGTACTAGCTAGTTGACCAAGCTGGTATTCTAATCTAGCTATAGCTTGATTGTTGGAGTTGAGTATTTGTCCGGTTAATTGCATAAAGGAATTCAGAGTGCTGGACGTTTGAGTCAACATATTTATAGTTTGAGTGGAGGCTTTAATTATGGTTTCCAAACCCCTTTCCAAGACATTGAGACGTTTATCCTGATCTAGATTGTGAGGAGTCTGAATTACAGCTTGATGAAGAGGAGATTGATTTTGATACGGCATATTGGGTTGTTGAAATTATGGATTGAAAGGAACTGTGTTTCCCCTAGGAAATTGTTGGGTCGAAGCGGGGGTGAAGTTTAGAATTCCGAGAGAATTTCCTTGATTCCATGCAAAGTTGGGATGATTTCTCCAACCTGGATTATAGGTTGGAGAAAATGGATTATTTCTAGGGCGCTGGAATGTAGCGTTCATCTGTCCTAATGGCTGATTATTTCCTAGGAGAGGGCATTCCTCTGAAACGTGGGTAGGAGACTGACAATTATGACATCATTGGGCAGAAACATGATTGATTTGAGCTGGAGCTCGTTCCTTAATTTCTAAGGCTTCTAACCTTCGCAGAATTGTTGCCATCTTCGCTTCAGAAGCAATGTTTGACTCCAAGGAAGGACCACTAGACTTAGAATTGAGGACTGATGAAACACTGTCATCACAGTGTTCCCATTACATTGTTTTCTCGGATAAACTCTCGAGAAATTCCCAAGCTTCATCGGCATTTTTCCTCATAAAATCTCCCTGACACATCGATTCTAAAGATGTTTTTGAAGAATAGTCCAATCCTTCATATATGACTTGGCACAATCGCCATTTTTCTAGACCATGATGAGGACATTGGATTAAAAGATCTTTAAATCGATCAAAATATTTCCAGAATGGCTCTCCCGAAATAATTTTGAAGTTTTAAATGCTGTTTCTTAGCTTTACTATTTTGTGAATAGGAAAAAAATTCTTAAGAAAAACGGTGACAAATTCATCCCAAGTTGAGATGGAATTTGTCGGTAAGCTGTACAGCCATTTTTTTAGCTTTATCCTTAAGAGCAAATGGAATAAATCTAAGCTTAATCGCATCTTCGGTTAATTCTCTCATTTTAATCATAATACATACTTCCTCAAATTCCAAAATAAAAATATATGCATCTTCTGTTTCATTTCCTAGGAATTTGGGAAGCATGTTTATGTAATACGGTCTAAGCTCAAAATTTACTCCATTTGCCTCGGGGAGCCTTATGCAAGATGGAATTGCATTTTTGGTAGGGTAACACATATCCTGGAGAACAGATTGATTTGCTATTTCTTGGATTGGTTCAACACGGATTAAACGATGAGAATTATCCCTAACCCAAGTTTGCATACACACAAACAATTTTTTTTAAGGAAAGAAAGAAAATTAGTTTTTTTAAAAAAGAAAAAGATAGAGAAAACCTAACTAAAACTAATCAAAGCAATCACTTTTCAATCACTCTAATTCTAGGGTTTAGTCTAACTCACTAGACCAGCTCCTAACCAAAAACTCCTACAATAAAAAGATTAAAGTTTTACGTAGGTAGTTAGCTAGGTAAGGATAGTACTAGAGGGTGATCAAAGATCAATTAAGTACCTCTTTCCTTGCGGAGCGCTTTACGTAACCCCTAAACCTTGCCTTAGACACCAACTAATTTAAGAAAACTTAAACCGGTTCACTTTAGGATTTCTTGTTCCTTATTGAACTCGAGTCCTTAGGGCCAACATCTAATGAGTTTTATTAGGCTTGGATAGTGTAGTGAGGAATTAGTGATTTTTGGGCTAAGGAAAGGGTGATGAAATCCCTCACCTTAACTTGATTATGGGGTTTTACCCTTAAAAATATTTTTAAGTGTGTGCCAAATCAAGATGCTCAAATCACTTGGTGAATTCCTACACTATATGAAATACAACCCTAAAAATTAAAAGCGATTAAAAAGGATGATAAAAAGAAAATCTTTATATTTTTTTATTATGGTTAACAATCAAACAATTATGAGAAGGGGGAAAATTCTTTGAGTTTATTATCTTGTTAGTTAATATCCAAGTGAAAGATGGATTTTATTATGGTCAACAAAAAAATAAAATCTTTTTTAAATCCTAATTGTCTCTAATTGTGAAGCTCACTAAAATGGGTGGAATTAAAAACGCTAGAAAGAAGACTTACCCGAAAGTAAATATTCAAATCCTAGTTCTCCAATCCGCGATCTTCAAGCTCCAAGCATTTCCTTCACAATAAACACACAAGTTAAAGAACCAAAATAATTAAAACCTACTTAAGCACCTTCCCCGGTAACGGCGCCAAAAACTTGATGCTGCATAAACATGTACCAAAAAGGTTGCAAGTGCACAACCGTGTCAAGTTATAGTATAAAGATATCGATCCCACGAGGAAGGTGTTTTTGTAGGAGAAAATATAAAATCGGTTCTTATGTTGTGGGCGTGACAAATAGGAGTGATGAGTGAATGTGATTATGGAGAGATAATGAGAGTGATAGTGTGTAGATCAATGTGTTTGAGAATAAATGTGACCAATAATGCAAGAAAGAAGAATGAATAAAATTGAGAAATAAATCAAAAATAAAATTCAAGAATAAAAGAAAATGCAAGAAGTTAAAGATGGTGAATTCAATTATAGATATGGGTAATCTAAAATTGAACCCGCTTCTTAGAAAAGGGTGATTCCCTAGAGGGTTCTAGCCTAAAGACGAATCAAACAAAATAAAAAATAAACAAAAAGAAAAACTAAACCCAAGAGGGTTCTAGCCTCAAGGTGAATAGTGCAAGAAATTAAAATCTAACTATAAAATAAGTTGCAAAATCTAAACTACAAAATAAATTGTAAGAATTAAATACAATAAAATAAATCTACTCTATAAGCATGAAATAAATCTAAGGCAAGAGGGTTCTAGCCTCTTGGCTATTTAACAAGAAAATAAAATCTAACTATAAGCATAGAAATAAATATAAGCTAATAAGCAATAAAAAAGAAATAAAAGAGAAAAAGAAAATAAATGCAAACCTCTAAATAATTCTTCACATTCATCTTCATCATCCAACAAAGAAAAAAATATTTGAAGTGGTAAAAAAATTATTATTATTAATTGTAATAAACAATTAAAATTTGGAAGGCATTCTCAATTAAGAGTAGCCCTCCTCTCCAAAAGGAGTTACAAAAATTTTCACCCTCTAACCCCTCACTCTCTACCCCTATTTATAGTAAACATTAGTGAATGAGAGCCCTTGGATCGAAATCTTATCCAAAAACCATCAATTTTCAGTATTAGATTCGTAACAGAATGACGATGACATCGATACCAGCATCGATGCGGGCATCGATGAGGGCATCAATGCCCAGTATGCTGCAATTGTTGTCCGAAGCTTCATCTTGTGTTTGTTCTTGGGCTTGGGCCCTGGACATTTTCTTGGCATTTTGGGCTTATACTTTATTAAATATTGAAAGAATTTATTTGGCTTCATGGGCTTCATTTCTTCATGGCTTGATTCTTTTGCTTTTGGCTTCAACTCTAAAATCATTTTCCTCTTTGAACTTTTGCTGATGTTTTTCATTAATTCGTGGGCTTTATTGAGATAAGGGATTTTTGAGATTTATTCTTCATTAACCTGCAATTAAAGATAAAAACAATCATTAGTGGTATATTTATTCATATAAAATAGATAATGAGGGTATAAAATTCTAATAAAATGTGATTATTAACACTTGTAAGTGTATCGGCCACGCCGAGGCACTCATAAGTGTCTGCAACACGAAAATGCTGATTTTGATTGTTTTTGATGGTTTTTCGATCGTTAACCACCTGGATTTGCTCCAGCTAATCTGATAATGTGGTTAAGTGGTTTCAACTGAAGATAAAAGGGAATCGGCCATTCTTATCTGAATACAAGGCTCCTGAAGCCTATAAATACAACCTCAGAGCTTTTATTTTTTCAGATCTAGAATTCTCGAGCGTTGGTAACATCCTGCCGGACTAAAGACTAAAGGTGCACGAATTTCAAAAGAGAGGAGGAGATTGATCAAGTTCTTCAGCGCAGGAAAGAAGAGTTCGTCAGATCTGCAGTTCTCGTATTCGTCCCTTAAGATTACCCCGTTGCGGTGATCTTAAGATGAGCAATTATCTTGCTGTTACTGAGATAAGTGCTTCGGCTTCTTGATTCCTTCACGAATCGATGGAGCTTCGGATCTGATCCGATTGTCAGGTGGTCCATGGATATTGACATCCACGTCACTAGCCAAAAACCTACACGAGCAAGAGACGATAAACGAATCTTGTGTTATTTTCGAGAGAGTTGTAATTCTTTTACTTTTGTTACTTGAATTCTTTGTAAACGACTAAAGTTATAATGAAATCAGTAATGAAGGCAACTTTCGAAAGAAACACCTACAAGACCCTCTTCAAAGTTTTCAGACCTGAATTGGCTTGTATAGGGTCTGAAATACTTTGAACCCCTTCTGATTACCACAAGTTTAGTTTGCATGATGAACTTGCTCTCTTGGTTAGTTTCAATGCTTCAGAATGAACCTTGTGATTCACCATTTCTGGTCGAGCTTGGACGCTTCTAGACGAGGCTCGACATTTTGTTGAATCTCGTCACTCCATATGAGCTTTGTCAGGCCCACATTGGTCTGACAATTTGTCTTGTCAGCATTAAATGCAATGGTCTCCATCATCGTATCTTTTCTAGGCCCGATAGGCGGTCGCCAACTGGCATTCTAAGATCTGTTTCGTGGATTTCATATGTAAATCTCGTCTGTCGTAGATTTTTGTCTGTAGATCTTGACCGTAGATCTCGGCCACCAATTTGATTTTCCCGCCTATAAATAAGTGTCTGCCTTTGACAAATTTTTTTGTCTTCTTCAAGCTTTTGAACCCTAGGCACTTCATCTGCACAAATTCTTCGCCTTTGATTTTCGCAATACTTTACACTAACTACCCTAAAAATTGCCGCCGCAAAAAGCAAAGGCAAAAAAGGCCACTAGCTCTTCAGGCGAGGCCACCGCTTTGCCTGTTTTCTCAGGTATTGCAATCGAACACAAGTTTTACAATTTAGAGTTGTGAAACTCTGCTTATTTCAGGCTTGAGTCTTCGAGGGAGATGAACAATTTCCCCTTTTGAGACGAAGCTCGTTTGACGGATGAGATTTGTCTGTTAGGCGAGGCTCGTCTATCTGATGAGTCTCGTCTTTTCTAAAGAGGTTCGTCTGTTGGATGAGGTTCGTCTGTCAAACGAAGTTGGTCTGTCTGACGACATTCATCTATTTGATGATGTTCGTCTTAATGGACGAGGTTCGTCTGTCAAACGAAGTTCACCAGTCTGATGAGGCTTGTGCCATTTTTTGGGCGAAGCTCATTCTTTTGCCAAGGTCCCACCTATCTGACTTATTGGGCTAACCTTATTGCTTTGTCCTTTGTAGTTTTTCATTCTCCTGCTCTGATTCCTCTGCATGGTAATTTTGGGTAGAATAATACTCGGACATGAATAAACCATCCTCATTATCCCATGTTTGAGAATCTTCCCATATTCCAAAACCGAAGTCAGGAAGAACTTCACCTACTCTCTGAGCTCTCAAGTGCCATACAAAGGCGTTTGATCACAGACGCTTCTTTAGAAACAACTGATCGAAGCCACATTTCAAAACCTGTTTTTCTGTTTGGTGATTCTACAGAAGACCCCGATGTGTTGGATATCGGGAATATCAATGGCTCAGGACCCTGAGCGGACAACATTTATTCACGCCTCCTCTGTCACGTGATTGTTCCCTTATTTCCCTTAAACTAGTTT
This sequence comes from Asparagus kiusianus, assembly GCA_022839385.1. Lineage (NCBI taxonomy): Eukaryota > Viridiplantae > Streptophyta > Magnoliopsida > Asparagales > Asparagaceae > Asparagus > Asparagus kiusianus. Next base: position 1,022,382 of record BQKN01065843.1, on the reverse strand, counting down.
CAGTCCACAGGAGAATGAACTGGGAATTTACCTCAGCACAGGATGGGGTCACATGCAGATATTTCTCTAAGAGCAACACTAGAGTAGATAGTGGTGGTTGTTACATTATCGGTTTACACCCAGGGTTAGTTCAGAGGGAGCTACCTGATGTGAAATGGCTGTAGAAGCAAACACCTTTGACCGCACTTTCTTAAGGCGGAGGGGCAATTTCCCGCTAAGGATTTCAGAACTCCTGGTTGGTCTTGTTGGAGTGCTACACAATGGTGGCATCGGGTGATTGAATTCATCTTGTGGGAAAATCACGATGACCTGCAGTAGTTTGGCCTTCTTGCACCAATCAGGGCGACACAAATCTTGCTAAAGAACAATGCCCAATATTTTTTTAGTGTATTAGAGTTGTATAACCCTGACACACGCACCTTCTTCACTCCTGATGGAGAATTAAGGATCCTACTCTATGAGATGATGGAAGTCTCGGGGTTGTCATTAGCAGGATACCCCTATAAAGAATATGTCCCAGGGCATAGGGGGTTGGTGGCTCTTAAGAAGGATCACCCCTAAGTTATTAAAACCTTTTGGGACGTAATGTGCCATTACCACATTTGTCTGAACATCGAAGGGCGTGCTGATGAGAAAGGCGACAAGTCTCTCAGTTATATCACCTGGGCACATTACCTTTTTAAGAACTTGGATTAGAAGAAAGATCCGGTGGTACCGTTAAGCCATGCGACATGATTAAGTCGACGAAGCGCTCCTTTGCTCATCCCCCCATTACCTACATGACACCTTCAGATGAATGCGGTTATGCAACCACGGTAGAGTTCGAGAGTTTCTTTCACCAAGCCGAGGAACCAATTTCTCACAAGGCGGTTATGCAACCAGGGTAGAGTTCGAGAGTTTCTTTCACCAAGCCGAGGAACCAATTTCTCACAAGGTATTATTGGCGAGATACCTCATGTTGTAGCTGAAACACATTGTCATCCCTAACCGACAATGCGAGTTAGGCGTAGACTTATCTCTAATTAGGGATCAAGACAAAATCCCCATGCGTCTGAGGCATGGATTTCGGTGTTATTAATAACAACCTATCATGATGTTGAATACGTGAGCTTTGCCATTTTCACGAGAATGCGCTACCCGACGACGCGTGTTAGGCGTAGGCTTATCTCTATTTAGGAATCGAGATAAAGTCCTCTATACATGAAAGATATGGATTTTGGTGCTACGATGTTAAATACATAGGCTTTGTCGTTGTTTATTCCTGTGTTATGTTTTTACTTGAAACACTGAAAAAAAGTTAGAAGTGCCAGAGGTGTAGTATTAACTTGGCATGAATTTTCATTTAGAGTGTAATTCAGAAATTTTCTTCATTATCACTAGGATAATTTTAGAAAATCTTTAATCCGCTGGGAATTTTGTAATAAAAACTTGCTATTCTTGTTGAAAAAAGATTAACTAGTTCATTAGGGGGTTTGACTGTTTGAGATGTGATGTTAACATAACAATAGTTTATGGGCCTATCGCTCTATTGAAGAGAGTCGATAAGCTGATTTGGTCGTCAGATGTGTGATGTTAACGTGACGGGAAAAATATTACGATCGGAGCAACTTTGAGGACTTATCATCCTATTAAAGAGGGTTGATAAGTTAATTGGTAGTCAGAGGTGTGATGTTAACTTGACACATTTATGGACCTATCGCTCTATTGAAGAAAGTCGATAAGTTAATTTTGTTAGAGGTGTATAATAGGAATTTGTTACTGTCTGAGCAACTTTGAGGACCTATCATCCTATTGACGAGGATTTATAAGTGTCACGCTCCGCTTCCCAAAATACCGGGGAATCGGAGTGTGAACAAGCCTGTGACGTATTAGATTGAGAAGAATTATACACTATTATTTTTTATTTTATTTTTTTTCTTCTCAATCCAATACGTTAAGCGTCTAGAAATAAATACAACGCGAAGTCACAGGTCCCCGATCACAATCAGCAAGAATATAATGAACAACACAGAATAAAAATACCATATCACAAATGGGATAACATCCGAGACATAATATTCGAGTCAACGTGCTCTTATACAAAAACTATCTGAATGAAATACTGAAGAATATAAAAATACACTGATCAAAAGGAAATGAAGGTGATACAAAACAAACTGAAAGGAAATGACTAGCTTCTGCTTCTTCTTCTGCTACGTCTGCAAGGCACTCATACTGAGAATCCTCTGGCTCCTGCTGAACCTGTTCTTCCTCTAAGTCTGACGTACACCAGAGAAAACAGGTGTACGTTAGGTGCATGACGCACAACAAGACCCCACAAAACAAAATAGAACAACCGAAAACCAAAGCGGAAATTGATACGATAAAAGAAACAACGAAAGAACGTACAATTGAAAACCACAATCAACATGAAAACACTACTAAAATCATAACAACATAAAGCATCCAAAATCGATCAGGTAACAAGATCATGTAGCTAACGATCAGTCTAATCATCCAAGTAACGGGGGCATACAATAGATGGAATTAATACCTAAAAATCTACAATAAGAGAAGTAGTACGTCGAGCGAAATAATCCAAACAAGGAAACCCTCATGTATATACCATATGTCTCAAATTTTAGATAATTAAATATTAATCCCGATCTATATATGAAAGAATTACTGCTGGCCTACATCTCACACAAGAATCCTAAACACCTTAAATAATAAGATCAGGTAACTAGTCATTCTATAACGGGTCACTGGTCCACATCTCACACAGAGTCAACGCTCCTGTCATAAGATAACTGGCTGTTCACAAATCCTCTATGTGCACCTAATACGCCGCTACACTGGATCGGTCAGAGGGCTACACGCAATCCGATTCCGGCTAGGTTCGAACTCAAGCAAGAATCAGGTGAATATCAAGCTCACGGACCAAAGTGGCTACACCGGCTCCACTTTGACCCAACAAACCAACCCCAAGCTACACTGGATCATGGGGAGGCTGAGTTCGGGGTGGCGTGAAGCTCGTCGGAGCTTGGTGGCGGAGCTGCCGTTGGAGGGCGCGGTTCGGTCGGTAGCGGCTCAGGACGGTGGGGGTGGCTTCGCGGTGGGGAGGCGGCGAGCTCGGGGGTGTTGGGTTCGTGGTACTGGCAGTGGCGTCGGCTGCTCGTCGGAGCTCAAGGGGAGGGGTCGGTGATGATGATGAAGAGAGGGGAAGAGAGAGACTGAGATGGAGATGAAGAGAGAGAATGAGAGAGAGAGAGAGAGAGAGAGAGAGAGAGAGAGAGAGAGAGTGAGAGTGACAGAGAGAGAGATGTGCTGAGGAATAATAGAGGAGAGAGAGGGGGACATGGAAGTGATGGGTGCGGGAATTGAGGAGTGATTTGGGGAAGTGGGGTAGGGGAGAGAGATACAGAGTGAAATACCGTAGGGAAAAACACAGTAAAAATACCCTTTTTAAATAATTTAAAATATCAAAAAATTTATTCAAATAAATATAAAAAATTTATGATCAAAATAATAGTAACAATAACAATAATGAACAATTAACTATTAATTTAAAAATTTTACCGGAACAATTAAATTTATAATTAGCAAAACTATTAAAATAATATAATACCGTATTTTTAAATCGTAGAAAATTATAGAGAAATGGGGAAAATTACAAACACTCTTTTAAAAAAATTAATATTTAATATTTAAATACCAGAAAATTATTTAAACCCGTATTAGAAATTTACGGTCATTACATCCTACCCTCCTTAAAACAAATTCCGTCCTCGGAATTCAAAGTACAAGTGATGCACAAAGAACCCAAGGATAAGAATACAGAAATAAGGTCATAACATGCTATGACAAATGTGTGAGCAAGTGTTGAATGAGAAAATGGGTGTGGATATTATAAGTTATACAAGACACAATAGAGAATAATTCAAAAGAATCAAAAGTGAATATTCAATGCAAATATATAAAGCAAATTAAGGTCATAAGAAGTCCGATATGTAGTATAAATAATAAGAATTAGATAAGTATAACATAAAGAGAGTGAACACATAATTGAAAGAGATTGCACAGGCACAAAGAAGAATGTATATTGTAAATAAATAGTTAATACGTATCAAATTATAATATAACACAACATCTAGGCATAGGCAAAAATATAAGTATTAGTCAAACATAGCATAATAGTAAAAAGTCAACAACAATATACAATTATAACAAATATAAGATCAACACGATATTATTAATATAGTATCATAAGACGACACACCACAATGTTAAAATATAATCAATAACACATAACTGGTAAAATATAACAAATATATAGCATACAATATATGATATGACATATAAACACATAAGTCAAATAATTGTCAATCACTAGAATATATGGTAAAGCGTATCAACTCTACAATATAAATAACAAAGAAGGTAAAAGATAAAATCTCAACAAAGTATAAATAATCATTTCGTAAGCAGATGATAAACATGATAAATCACAAAAACACAAATATACAATAATAATAACAGATGAATCATATACAAGCAAAATCAAAAGAAATAATTGAAGATTAGGTAAGCAAAATAAAATAGTAAGGAATCAAACGTATATATATTTTAGATAAACATAATGTATAACATAAGAGACATGAAAATAATAATAAACATATCAAATCACAATAAAAATATTATACAATCAGTTAGTATAATAAGTTAGTATAATAGATATTCAATTATACAAAATATAGTCACAAACAAAACACATGACTATAATTAACAAATCATATTCAACCAAATAAGACATATAAGACAATTTCCAAAAATAAAAATTTGTAATTATGTTAAAAAGTTCAAATATAATATTACAACAACATATAGCAACATATGGTTAAAATTGTCAAAACATAAACGCACGTAAGGAAGCATATATATAAAAATAATAAAAATAGCAAACAGTAAAGATAGAAACACATCAATATATATAGACAAACAAACAGGGGCAATCATAATAATAATCAATAGCATAATGAAGCGATACACAATAATTATTAGCATACAATAGTTATATATCACAGAGGAAATAAATGCAAAATCATAAACAGGTTCGAAGAAACACAATTAAAATCAAAGCATAAAAATAAAATATATCAAAGCAAAAGATAAACAAGATTCAGAACCATACGATGTGTATAGCAAATATAATCATCATGTATAATAAGCGTTAAAATAAAAACATAAGCATATAAAAGTTTGAATACTCATAGTTTAATAATGCTAACAAGATTAACTATATATGATGGAAATAGTCACAAAATATTATATGACAAAATAGACATAATAACAATAAGTAATACTAAATAAACATATTATATACAACATAATAAGAATGACTTAATTATATATGTATCCGACAAACAATATAATAAATTAAAATATTAGCAATATTCATGTGGTAAATAATAAATATAAACAAGATACAACTATAATAATCATTACTGTATAAAATCAATTCAGATGTAGCAATATATGGCATAGTAATCAAAATCACATAAATACAATCGGCATAAATATACATAAACAATGATGTATGATACATAAAACATAAATTATAAAAGATAAAATAGATATATAAACAAATAAAAACATAAGAAGGGAATATATTCGTATAATAAAAACAGCGATAAATTTTAGATAAACATATCATGAATAATTAATAAACATGTGAACATAAACACTGATAATACATGAAACAGAACAAGATTAAACACATTAATTTGTTACTAGAAATAATGATTGAATATAAATCAATAAAAGTATACATCATAAATATAATAATCTACGTGAATACATTATAATAAAAAGAGAATAGTAATTATAAAAAATGAAAAGTAAAACATAATACAAGTAACGAAAATAATGAATGAAGAATGAACAACAAACAATGACACAATAAAAGACATAAAAATATAAAAATTACCATAAAATAAATAGTAAAAAATAATACGTGTATACAATGTATATTGTCACAATGATAAAATAATACATATCGAAAACTAAGCAAACAACAACAAATATGCAACTATACTATAAACAAACCATAAATAAATACTTTACATACTCACAAATGCTATTTAGAAAAATCTTTTATATTAGGAATAAAAGATTAATAACCAATGGTACGCGATAATGTAACAAAACTATATAATTAGTAACTCAATCCAAACCTAACAATATGAATAATTGTTTGAATATCAAAATAAAAATACATTGCTCTTAGAAATAACAAAACCAATACGAACATAATAAAATAATCTAACAAGGCAAAACTTACTGATAAAAACTATATACTGAAAATGTAAATGATAAGAATATACTGTATATGTAGAATATTAAAATCATGAATCTATTAGAGTATATCATGAAATACGAACAATATACAATAATCTTAACATAAGTAATTAATAGATAATATGACAGAGAAACATACACATACACAAGTTTAGATATGCAAAAATATATCTAAACACAAGAAAATAATCTGAATATCAGATATGCTATGTGATGTATATGTGGAGTCTAGAGCAATGCAAAACACTTAATAACATGGTTTGAACAATTGAAATATATAAGTAATGATATATATTTTTATTAATAAAAATATAAAATATAACACTGTGTGTGATACATAAAATAATATAATAAATAATGCAGAAACCAATACAATTAAACGATATATATAGTCAAATCAATGAAAATATAGTTGTAAAAATAATAACACATAAAATAATGACCGGAACGAGGATAGATGAGAGATACAAAGAGAGGGTAATCGCGGAGCGGTAGGACAAGAACCGTGAAAAACTCCGGAGTCAAAGAGTGATAAGATAGGGATGAAATAAAATCTACCAAGAAAATAGGATAAGGGCTCAAGAATAGTCTCACGGATGAAATATGATATGTATCTAAATTGTCCATTATATTCTCACTAATAGGAACTCGGGACCGTGATCGGAACCGTGACCTGCATGGGCCACCACTAAAACCTGTCACGCCCCGCTTCCCAAAATACCGGGGAATCGGAGTGTGAACAAGCCCGCGACGTATTAGATTGAGAAGAATTATACACTATTATTTTTTATTTTATTTTTCTTTTCTTCTTAATCCAATACGCTAAGCATCTGGAAATAAATACAACGCGAAGTCACAAGTCCCCGATCACAATCAGCAAGAATATAATGAACAACACAGAATAAAAATACCATATCACAAATGGGATAACATCCGAGACATAATATTCGGGTCAACGTGCCCTTATACAAAAACTATCTGAATGAAATACTGAAGAATATAAAAATATACTGATCAAAAGGAAATGAAGGTGATACAAAACAAACTGAAAGGAAATGACTAGCTTCTGCTTCTTCTTCTTCTACGTCTGCAAGGCACTCATACTGAGAATCCTCTGGCTCCTGCTGAATCTGTTCTTCCTCTAAGTCTGACGTACACCAGAGAAAACAGGTGTACGTCAGGTTCATGACGCACGGCAAGACCCCACAAAAGAAAATAGAACAACCGAAAACCAAAGCGGAAATTGATACGATAAAAGAAACAATGAAAGAACGTACAATTAAAAACCACAATCAACATGAAAACACTACTAAAATCATAACAACATAAAGCATCCAAAATCGATCAGGTAACAAGATCATATAGCTAACGATCAGTCTAATCATCCAAGTAACGGGGGCATACAATAGATGGAATTAATACCTAAAAATCTACAATAAGAGAAGTAGTACGTCGAGCGAAATAATCCAAACAAGGAAACCCTCATGTATATACCATATGTCTCGAATTAAAGATAATTAAATATTAATCCCGATCTATATATGAAAGAATTACTACTGGCCTACATCTCACACAAGAATCCTAAACACCTTAAATAACAAGATCAGGTAACTAGTCATTCTATAACGGGTCACTGGTCCACATCTCACACAGAGTCAACGCTCCTGTCATCAGATAACTGGCTGTTCACAAATCCTCTATGTGCACCCAATACGGCGCTACACTGGATCGGTCAGAGGGCTACACGCAATCTGATTCCGGCCAGGTTCGAACTCAAGCAAGAATCAGGTGAATATCAAGCTCACGGACCAAAGTGGCTACACCGGCTCCACTTTGACCCAACAAACCAACCCCAAGCTACACTGGATCATGGGGAGGCTGAGTTCGGGGCGGCGTGAAGCTTGTCGGAGCTTGGTGGCGGAGCTGTCGTCGGAGGGCGCGGTTCGGTCGGGAGCGGCTCAGGACGGTGGGGGTGGCTTCACGGTGGGGAGGCGGTGAGCTCAGGGGTGTTGGGTTCGTGGTGCTGGCAGCGGCGCCGGCTGCTCGTCGGAGCTCAGGGGGAGGGGTCGGTGATGATGATGAAGAGAGGGGAAGAGAGAGACTGAGATGGAGATGAAGAGAGAGAATGAGAGAGAGAGAGAGTGAGAGTGACAGAGAGAGAGATGTGCTGAGGAATAATAGAGGAGAGAGAGGGGGACATAGAAGTGATGGGTGCGGGAATTGAGGAGTGATTTGGGGAAGTGGGGTAGGGGAGAGAGATACAGAGTGAAATACCGCAGGGAAAAACACAGTAAAAATACCCTTTTTAAATAATTTAAAATATTAGAAAATTTATTTAAATAAATATAAAAAAATTTATGATCAAAATAATAGTAACAATAACAATAATGAACAATTAACTATTAATTTAAAAATTTTACCGGAACAATTAAATTTATAATTAGCAAAACTATTAAAATAATATAATACCGTATTTTTAAATCGTAGAAAATTATAGAGAAATGGGGAAAATTACAAACACTCTTTTAAAAAAAATTAATATTTAATATTTAAATACCAGAAAATTATTTAAACCCGTATTAGAAATTTACGGTCATTACAATAAGTTAATTATCAGAGATGTGATGTTAACATGATAGGAGTTTGTTACGATCGAGGCAACTTTGAAGACTTATCATCCTATTGAAGAGGATTGATAAGTGGATTTTGTTAGAGGTGTGATATTAACATAACAAGAATTTATTGCGATCGGAGCAACTTTGTGGACTTATCATCCTATAGAAGAGGATTGATAAGTTGATTTGTCAGAGGTGTGATAATAACATGACAGAAATTTGTTACTATCGGAGCAACTTTATGGACTTATCATCCTTTTGAAGAGGATTGATAAGTGGATTGTCAGAGGTGTAATATTAACGTGATATAATTTTGTTGTGATTAGAGCAACTTTGAGGACTTATCATCCTATTGAAGAGGATTGATAAGTGGATTGTCAGAGGTGTAATATTAACATGACAGAAGTTTTGTTGCTATTGGAGCAATTTTGAGGACTTATCATCCTATTAAAGAGGATTGATAAGTGGATTGTCAGAGGTGTAATATTAACGTGACAAGAGTTTTATTGCAATTGGAGCAACTTTGAGGAATTATCATCCTATTGAAGAGGATTGATAAGTGGGTTGTCAGAGGTGTAATATTAACATGATAGGAGCTTGTACTTGTGATTTGAACAAGATTTTGAAGACTTAACGTCTTGCTAGGGAAGATTGTGATTTGAGAAATTTTGAGGACCTATCACCCTGTTGATAAGGATTGACAAGTTGATTGTCAGAGGTGTATTATTAATATGACAAATTAGGAGTGATGCAAGCTGAATTCATACTCCGTGGGGATGTAAATCGTCCAAAGTGTAATGTTAACTCGACGATATTTGTAGACTCATCATCCTATTGAAGATGATTGACATGAAGATTCGTTAGTGGATTCTAGGTAACCAACCCCCAGTCTTGATTAAGACTTGGTAGGGGAAGAATTTTGGAATTAATAGAGGTATTCTATTGAACATGACAACTCAGAAAATTTATTACTCATAATCAAGTGGAACACAAATTAACCAACCCCCAATCTTGAACAAGTGCATGGGAAAAAGAGACAGACAGGACACTATCCGTCAAGTCGTTCAGTGACCTTGGAGTATAACGACTATGATGAGTTTGGAATACGTCACACAGTAGGCTATTATCTAAAGGGTTGGGCAATCAGAGGTAACTGTTAACATGATAGCTTTGTGGACCCGCCATCTTATTGAAGAGGATTGGCTTCAGTGGTCATAGTATCTTCCCCTTATGACTGAGAAGATTAGGGTTGGTCCTGTTGGCCTTCTTGTTTTGATGATATTTAACAAATAATTTACTTCTAATGTTATTTATCTAGTGTTTGTGTTTTCGTATTTATTCTAGGCAAACAACGAGTTGGAAGATGGATGGAATTGAGCATTCATGATCATATCCAATGGAGGTTAGCGGAATAGTGGAGTGAAGCCTTGCTATCAAGTTAAAGATCCAATTACAAGCTTCATCCTAGTTTACCAAGTTGAGCTACAATGAAGATCAAGATCAAGCTTGGGTAACATTTAATTTAGAAGTTTATATTATGTGTGTTAGTACTTTAAGCTCAATCATATACACACATACACGTTTTGGTTTTGTATATATATAGTTATATATATACATATATGTTTTGGTTTAATAGTTTTCAAGTTTTAATATGAAACAATCTAATATAATTAGAAAATAAATTTTTGTTTTATACTTATATGCATATATATGATTTCATCAATATCAATTTTATTTAGTTCAACGAAATCATGTTTTAGTGCATTATATGTGTATTTTGATAAAATACTATATTCATTGTTTATAAACTTCATAACAATAGTTTACATCTTCCTTCAAGTCTATAAAATCATTTTGTAAAGTTTCAAAACATGGTTTAGCCAAAATATCAAAATTCATATGTTTACATTTTCATGTTTTAGACTATTTTGCAAAATGATGATATTTCTAATTTGGGAAATCCTTTTAGAAAACCAGTTTTTGTAACATGTGTATTATCATGTCTACAATCATTTTCCAAAGTTTTATAATTTTTGGAATTTATTTGATATTTTTAAATATTATTTTAAAATCAGCAAATTGTTTTCAAACCTGAAAATTTCATATATCAGTTCACGGTCGACCGCGCCCTAGTTTTTCCCTCAGGATGCAGCAGAAACTTTCGCGGTCGACCGTCACGGTCGACCGTCAAATTGAAAATTCCCACAGTCGACCGCCACGGTCGACCGTCGAACTCTCTAGAAATTTTCTGAGGTTCAAAAGTGCCTCGCGGTCGACCGCGAGAATTTCACGGTCGACCGCCGATAGCCCAACGACTATTTTTGGTACAGAATCATATTTCTGATTTTCTAGGATTTTTGTTGTTTTGTTTTGGGTTTTGGCTGTTGGTTTCTCTTCCTATATAAACCCCTCAACCCCTCTTCTATCAGTAACCAAGGAGAAAGTTTTAAACAAGTTTAAGAGGGTTTTACAGTTTGTTTAGTTTGTTTTTTGGGGTTTGCTTTTAAAAAGAGGAGCTCGCATCATCTGTTGAGGAGTTCATCTTCAATATCTTCTCATCCTCTCTTTGTGTTTATAGAGAAGTTTTCTAACTCTTTTCTTTAGCAATATTATCATTGATTTTTATATTCTTATTATTGCTAGTTTACTATTTGAGTTAGATTTGATTTTACTCATTGTTTACACAAACACATATGAGCTTATTGTATTTTCATGCATAGTATATTTGGGTTGGTGAGAGTTGTAATAATTGAGTGTGAGCTTTCATTGTGTTCTCATTCATAGTAGAGAACAAACATCTATTGTATTGAGCCAAATTGTGAGGATCACTTTGTAATACACTTATACACCGAGAGGAGTGTGTGGCGAGAGTCGGGGATCGTCCCAAGAGGAGTGACGTCGGTTGACGAACCTAGGGAGAGGTTGTATCCGAGCACTTGAGGGAGACACGTAGTTGGCCTTCTTGTTTTGATGATGTTTAACAAACAATTTACTTCTAATGTTGTTTGTCTAGTATTTGTGTTTTCGTATTTATTCTAGGCAAATAACGAGTTGGAGGATGGATGGATTGCGCCATAACAATCATATCAAATGGAGGTTGGCAGAATAGTGGAGTGAAGCCTTGCTATTAAGTTAAAGATCTAATTACAATTTTCATCCAAGTTTACCAAGTTGAGCTGCAATAAAGATCAAGATCAAGCTTGGGTAATTTAGTTTAGGTGTTATATTATGTGTGTTAAGTACGTTAAGCTCAATATCATATACACACACATTTTATTGGTTTCCTTGTATATATATGTAGTCATATATATATACAACACAAGTTTTGGTTTTCAAATATGAAATTACATATTTCATATTTATTATTGTGATTTGGTTTAACTACTTAGATATGAAACAAATATATTTTCATATACATAGTCATATGTTTTATTTTCTATTGTATTTGTAAAAATATTGTATTCTCAGTTTTTGGACTTAACAATAATCATATACATATTTTATTAAGTCTACATAATCATTGTGCAAAGTTTCAAAACATGGTTTAGCCTAAATGTCAAAATTCATATGTTTACATTTTCGTGTTTTGGACTATTTTGCAAAATGATGATATTTCTCATTTGAGAAGTCCTTTTTGTAAACCAGTTTTTGTAGCATGTTTATTATCATGTTTATAATCATTTCTCAAAGTTTTATATTTTTTAGAATTTATTTATTTTTAAACAGTGTTTCAAAATCAGCATTTCACTTTCAAACTGTCAAATTTCATATATCAGTTTACGGTCGACCGTCACGGTCGATCGCGTCTTTGTTTTTAGCCTGCGGAGCCAACAGAAACTTTCGTGGTCGACCGCCACGGTCGACCGTCAGCTCGAATTTTCCCACGGTCGACCGTCACGGTCGACCGCCAAAGTATCTGAAAGTTTTCTAAGTTTCAAAGCTGGCTCATGGTCGACCGCGAGTTTTCCACAGTCGACCGCCGTATACTCCAACGGTTATTTTGTACAGAATCTGATTTTGTATTCTGTGGTCTTTTTGGTCTTTTGTTTGGAATTTTTGGCTGAGGTTTTGGGAGGTTATATATACCCCATTGATCTCAGTTCTCCTTGCTATCCAAGAAGTTTTTAAACAAGTTTTATAAGGGTGTTTAAGTGGGTTTATGTTTGGCTTAAGTTTGTTTAAAAGCTTTTAAGCATTTGGAAGTTTGGTTTTGTAAAGATAACTTTTACAAGAGCTTGAGGAGATTATCTATTGGTGTTTGAGCATCCAACTACTCTTCCTCTACCTCTTCATCTATTGAGAAGTTTTCCAAACTCTTTTCTAGCTTTATATTTGCTTAGTTATTTGATTATCATTCTTTAAAGCTAGTTTTTGTATTGAGTTTAGAATTGATTTTATTTTCTCATTGCTTACACACACAACCATTGAGCTTATTGTATTTACATTCATAAGTATAATTTAGGTTGTGGGGAGTTGTAACAATTGAGAGTGAGCTATATTGAGTTCTCATCTATTGTAGAGAACAAATTTATTATTTGTTATAATTGTGAGATTGTAAAGTTTTCGGTTAGCTAGAAAACCGAGTGTGAGGAGTGGACGTTGATCGGTGAACGTTGAAAACCGACATTGTGAGTGATTATGTACGTTGATCGGTGAGTGTTGAAAATCGACATAGTGTGGTTGTAAACGTTATTCGGGTGAGCATAGAAAACCCGATCGTGATAGTGGATTTCTCCCCGGGAATGGGGGGCGGAGACGTAGGACGGAAGGTCCGAACTCCGTGATCATTTGAGTGTATTTGAGTTTGTCATTAGCGCATTTACTTATGCATTTATCTTATATCCCAATTTCCTATTCTTTGCCCTATCACATTTGTAGTTTGATTATATCACCCTTGTGTTAGTTTATATATCCTTGCATATATGACCTCTTTGCTAGGATATATCTCTTTATTAAAATTGCTTATTCTTGCTTATAACAATTGTATATCTATCTTGCAAGAATATATTTGAATTAGTTTTAATTGGCATAAAATCGGATTAGATTAGCATAAGACCCTAATCACCCTCCCTCTAGGGTCTAACACACGTCTAGTTCAACACTTGAGAGGGTGTAGAGTAGGATTGCAAGTGTGGTGATTGTAAAGTTTTCGGTTAGCTAGAAAACCAAGTGTGAGGTGTAAACGTTGTTCGGGTAAGCATAGAAAACCCGGTTGTATTAGTGGATTTCTCCCCGGGAGTGGGGAGCGAAGACGTAGGACGGAAGGTCCGAGCTCCGTGATCATTTGATTGTGTTTGTGTGTGCTTTGGCGTTCATTTATATTTGTGCTCAATGCTCATATCGTCATTGTCTCTTTAGTTAGTTTGTCCACCTCTTTGTTTACATTATTTACCCTTGTGTTGTTTATATATACTTGCTCATATATTTGTAATATCTCATTGCTAGGATATATTCATTAGTTCATATTGCTCATCCAGCTCATATATATTGTTGTATTTCATTCTCGCTAGGATAACTTGTTAATTAATTTTAATTGACATAAAATTGGATTAGATTAGCATAAGATCCTAATCACCACCCCTCTAGGGTCTAACAATTGGTATCAGAGCTTGGTGCTTTTTGATTTAAGGACCAATCGCCTTGAGTTAAAGATCCAAATTATCTTATTTGTGCTAATCTAGTTATGATTACATTTGTCTTGCTTGTATATATTCACATATATACCATGAATATAAATGTATTTCGTTTAGGCTATAATCCAAATATTACTCCAAAATATAGAAACTTCCCTTATGCTAAATGGTGCTCTAAATTTAAAATATTTGTTGAATCTAGAAATATTAACTTATAGGAAGTTATTGATTATGCTTACATTGTGCCCACATTGGAGAAATCCAAGTGGAGCGATCATGATAATAAAATGTTTACAATGAACAAGCTTTTGTTAGAATTTTTGCTTAATGCTTTTGACTCATCCTTTTCTAACAAATTTGTTCATTTTGATAGTGCTTACAAACTTTGAAAATTCATTGAAGCACATCAAGGGGACTTGGAGGCAATCCGACAAGCTTTGGAGGATTCTTCTTCAAGTTTATGTAGAGCATCATGCACACGGCCACAAGAGGATAACTCTTGTGTAGTAAGCGATTCCGATTCCGATAATGATTTATCTATTAATGAACTCGCTTGTGCATATGAGAAATTATCGCATGCCTACATTAAATTGCAAAATAATTTTATTAATCTCAAAAGCAAGCATGTAGATTAAAATCCGATCATGAGTTGCTAGGTTCCAAATTTGATATCATTGCTAAAGAGAATGTTACACTTAAAGAAAATAATAATATATTGAATTTGGAAAATAAAAATTTGAGCTCATCTATTGCTAGCTTAACTCATGCAAATAAAGATGCCATGCTAGAAGTAGAATGCATTAGAAATGAATTTGATTCTTTTAAGAATAACCATACATGCTCTACTTCTATTATCAATGATGTTGTGACCAATAATAAATTAAATCTTGTGAAAAACCGCATATCATGCTTAGATTCATCTTTTAACACATGCATTGATAATCATAAGAAACTTATGGACAAGTGTGCTAAATCTAGTGCTATAACTTATAAATCACCGACACACTATGCACACTTATATAACAAAGTTTACAAATGCTCAATTTGCAGTCGTAAAGGCCATTTAGCTAAATTTTGCTATGATGCACACACATATAATAATGTCAATGCTTCTTGTGCATCTCATCAAGTCTCTTCATCACATGTACACACACATGCACCTATTGTTCATCATAAGCATGCTCATGTGTATCATTGTGATCTTTGTGGTCGTTTTCGCCATTTGGCAAAGTTTTGCTTTGATTTGAAAAGAATTCAAGTTTGCCAAATATTTTTAGTAGACCACATGTTTTAAAATATGATGTTTGTGGTAGATTTGGCCATTTGGCGAAGTTTTGTTATGATTTAAAAAATATTTAAACTTGCCAAATTTCTCAAGTAAACCACCTTTGTTTAAAGATGTTTCTCATTTGCAAAATAATCTTAAAAGGCCATCTTTATTTGTAAATGTTCCTCGTGCACATCCACATAGTCAACATAACCAAATGCATCCTCTTCATTGCACTTATTACAATCGAATGGGTCATTTGCATAATTATTGCTATGACCGGACCCGTGCACTAAATGTGCCCAAATGGGTTCATAACCCTAGGGCTTTGAGCTTAAATAATAGGGGTCATGTCCCTAAACTTTTTGGTACCAAGAATTCTTGGGTACCAAAACAAATTTAATTTTTAAACCAAGTATTTTAGTGTTTTTCTTTTTCCTTTTCTTGGTTTTGAAAATTATGTTTTAAGATCTTTTGGTTAGGAAAACAATTTTTCTTTTATCAAATCTTTTGTTTTCATGATTATAAGTTTTGATTTTGATGAGAGGTTTGTGTTTATATAACCATCCGGATTTATTGGGTGTTTATTCCCAAATCATGTTTACCGGATGCTAGAATGATTATATGGGTTGGAACAAGCTTAAGAGCTTGATATATTGTTGCCTCTCTTAAAATTCTTTTGTCAAAGATTTTATTTTGAATTGTTGCTTTGAATTCATTATATTTCACTTATATGATGATATTTATGTATTTGTGCTTATGGATCATCTATTCGTGTCTTATAATGTATCCTATGAGTGGTTTGATCAAGTTATACAAAGAAAATTTTCTTCTTTGATCAAACATTGTTTTTGGACTCAAATCTTGATTTATGACTTCATTTGAGTGATTTGTTTTCACTTGAAAAGTTTTTTTCATGGTTCTCATGTTTTCCTCATTCCTTTGCTTTCATAAATCTATTTTTATACACTATGTTTTTATAATTGTTAATGAGACACTATTTTTATTTTGACATATTTATATGTGTTCTCATTGTATTTTTGTATGTGAGTTGTGTTTAGCATGTTTCTTACTTGCTCACATATGTATGCCTTAGCATTCATTGCATATATTCATTAAGGCATTTTGATAGGGGGAGCAATCCCTATTTTTTTATGTGCTATATTCACCCAAGTATATTGATAGGGGGAGCTTTTGCTCTCTTCATTCCTTTGTCCCCTTTTTGATGTTGTCAAAGGGGAAGAAATGTTATGAGTATATTCTTTCTTATTTATACGCATGTGAATTATATATCCATTTTCTTTCATGCATATATCCTTTTTGTAAATTATTTGTCATCATCAAAAAGGGGGAGATTGTTGGTCTTCTTGTTTTGATGATGTTTAACAAACAATTTACTTCTAATGTTGTTTGTCTAGTGTTTGTATTTTTGAATTTATTCTAGGCAAACAACGAGTTAGAGGATGGATGGAATTGCACATTCACGATCATATCCAATGGAGGTTGGCGGAATAATAGAGTGAAGCCTTGCTATCAAGTTAAAGATCCAATTACAAGCTTCATCCTAGTTTACCAAGTTGAGCTACAATGAAGATCAAGATCAAGCTTGGGTAGCATTTAATTTAGGAGTTTATATTATGTGTGTTAGTACTTTAAGATCAATCATATATACACATACACGTTTTGGTTTTGTATATATTTAGTTATATATATACATATATGTTTTGGTTTGATAGTTTTTAAGTTTTAATATGAAACAATCTAATATAATTAGAAAACATATTTTTGTTTCATACTTATATGCATATATATGATTTCATCAATATCAATTTTATTTAGTTCAATGAAATCATGTTTTAGTACATTATATGTGTATTTTGATAAAATACTACATTCATTGTTTATAGACTTCATAATAATAGTTTACATCTTTCTTCAAGTCTATAAAATCATTTTGTAAAGTTTCAAAACATGGTTTAGCTAAAATATCAAAATTCATATGTTTACATTTTTATGTTTTGGACTATTTTGTAAAATGATGATATTTCTCATTTGGAAAGTCTTTTTAGAAAACCAGTTTTTGTAGCATGTGTATTATCATGTCTACAATCATTTTCCAACGTTTCATAATTTTTGGAATTTATTGATATTTTTAAACATTATTTTAAAATCAGTAAACTATTTTCAAACCTGAAAATTTTATATATCAGTTCACGGTCGACCGTCACAGTCGAGCGGGCCTTTGTTTTTCTCTCAAGATGCATCAAAAACTTTCACGGTCGACCGCTACGGTCGATCATCAAGCTGAAAATTCCCACGGTCGACCGTCGAACTCTCTGGAAATTTTCGGAGGTTCAAAAGTGCCTCGCGGTCGACCGCAAGAATTTCACGGTCGACCGCCGATAGCCCAACGGCTATTTTTGGTACAAAATCGTATTCCTGATTTTCTGGGATTTTTGTTATTTTGTTTGGGGTTTTGGCTGTTGGTTTCTCTTCCTATATAAACCCCTCATCCCCTCTTCTATCAGTAACCAAGGAGAAAGTTTTAAACAAGTTTAAGAGAGTTTTACAGTTTGTTTAGTTTGTTTTTTGGGGTTTGCTTTTACAAAGAGGAGCTTGCATCATCTGTTGAGGAGTTCATCTTCAATATCTTCTCATCCTCTCTTTGTGTTTATAGAGAAGTTTTCTAACTCTTTTCTCTAGCAATATTATCATTGATTTTTATATTCTTATTATTGCTAGTTTGCTATTTGAGTTAGATTTGATTTTACTCATTGTTTACATACACCCACATGAGCTTATTGTATTTTTATGCATAGTATATTTGGGTTGGTGAGAGTTGTAATAATTAAGTGTGAGCTTTCATTGTGTTCTCATTCATAGTAGAGAACAAACATTTATTGTATTGAGCCAAATTGTGAGGATCACTTTGTAATACACTTGTACACTGAGAGAAGTGTGTGGCGAGAGTCGGGGATCGTCCCAAGAGGAGTGGTGTCGGTTGATGAACCTAGGGAGAGGTTGTATCCGAGCACTTGAGGGAGACACGTCTAGTTCAACACTTGAGAGGGTGTAGAGTGGGATTGCAAGAGTGGTGATTGTAAAGTTTTTGGCTAGCTAGAAAACCGAGTGTGAGGTGTAAATGTTGTTCGGGTAAGCGTAGAAAACCCGGTTGTATTAGTGGATTTCTCCCCGGGAGTGGGGAGAGGAGACGTAGAACGGAAGGTCCGAACTCCGTGATCATTTGATTGTGTTTGTGTGTGCTTTGGCATTCATTTATATTTATGCTCATTGCTCATATCACCATTGTCTCATTAGTTAGTTTGTCCACCTCTTTGTTTACATTATTTACCCTTGTGTTGTTTATATATACTTGCTCATATATTTGTAATATCTCACTGCTAGGATATATTCATTAGTTCATATTGCTCATCCAGCTCATATATATTGTTGTATTTCATTCTTACTAGGATAACTTGTAAATTAATTTTAATTGGCTTAAAATCGGATTAGATTAGCATAAGACCCTAATCACCCCTTATAGGGTCTAACAGGTCCAATTACTCAGGTTGATCCTACTCATTCTGTTCTTCAACTTTGATTCTAGCAATAATTTTTTGAGCATGTTCGCCTTGGGAGATTAGTTGCATCCAAGAACGACATTCTACAACCCTCATTTGTGCTAGAAGATCGGTCTGCAAGTTATGTCGACTGGTCTCCTCTAAGGTAGACTGTGTCATACCTGACGAACTTCGAAGAGCCATGCTTCGAAACATCTTGACGAAGGCTTTGACTGGCTCTCTCTTCTTCAGCTTAATGGTGAGAAGGGTATGGATGGAGACTTCTGTATCCTCTTTAAAGAATTTTTACAGGAAGAGTCTCTCTAGATCCTACCACTTTTGGATATATCCCGTAGGTAGTTTCCTGAACCATTCAAAGGCAACTCCCTTGAGGGTGCCAATGAACAATCGAGACAGTATGACATCGTTTGATATCACATTCCTAGTCTGTGACTTAAAATAATAGATGTATTGGTTCGGTGATCCCGTATCGTCAAAAGTTTGTAGCATCGGACCTCAAACTTTCAAGGATAAAGGGCTGCATCCTATTCAGCAGGATAAGGCCGAACTACTCCCTCATCTTGGAGCTCGCTTCTGTGGGCTATAGCATTAAGACGGGCTCCCAATTCCTCGATTTTAGCCGACTGAGGATTTTGCTCATTCTCAGCTTCTTCTTCGGAGGATAATTCTTCGTGATGAGTTTCTTCCTCAACAATCTCATTCACTCTTTGTTTCCCCTTCGATATCGATGATCCTCTTTTCCGAGAGGATTCCGGCTGAGGTTGTAACTCAGCTTTCTAGAAATTGGCTCTATTTGTAATGATTTGAGCAATCATATCCCAAAGTTGATTAATGGTTTCCTGCTGTGCTCGGAGCATGACCTCCTGCTCAGCAACCCTCTTTGAAAGATCTTCGGAATTTTTTACCATGTGGGCGAAGCTTTCATGCCCAACGAAAGAGCTTGATGATTGGGACTCCGTAATGGCTAAGTGTTCATCCTCAGAATTGGTTCCTCTGCCTAATCTTTAATAGTTAACCAGAGGAATGGCTCCCGTTTGAGTCCGAGTATGTTGATAAATTCTATCAGACCTATTCAGGAGGTCTTTCAATCTAGGAGACTTATCTTTCTCTGCTCATGGAGCTAGGGACTGATGATCTCCCTTTGTCAACCATGTTAGAAGTGACTCTAAGGTATCCATCCTCCAAAGTCTTCTTCCCATGAGAAAGTCATTGGTTATTGAGCAAAGCGACGCTCGTAGGTTGGTTGGACATCGACAAATTGACTGCACATGAGCAGCACTGGCTTCCTGAGAGAATCGCAGAAATCGGTCGTTTGTATTAGCATGAACAAGCAACTTATTGTATCAACTAATTGTATCGGCCTTCCTCCCGATATGAACTCTCTCAAATCTATTGTAAAAACTCAAGAAGAGTTACTCGCTGATCGTGAGGTTTGAATTGGAACCCCCAGTCTAAGATTGGACGGGACTGGCTCCTGATGAACATGGATCTTCTTAAAATTCCTTGAATCCATGGACTTCTTATATCCACCCCTCAATCTAGCCACGCTACGCAGAGTATTCGGGGGTCTTGCTGATCGGTCAGCGAGCCAGGAGTTGTGTTTTGGTTTCAGAACGCACTCCTGAGAGTTGCGTTTTGGTTCTTGAACGCATTCCTGAGGGTTGCATTCAGTTTGTGGAGTGCGCCCCTGAAGGCTGCGTTTTAATTGTACAACGCGCCACTGAGGGCTGCGTTTGGTATAAGCTGAGCCCACTCCTTCAGAGGAGGGGCTGTTCGACTAATCTTGGCTAAAGGGGAGAGCTTTCTTCGGCATAGGAGCAACAATTGGAGCTTTTGTCTCCTTAAAGACATTGCGGATCTTGTGCATAGCTTTGGGGCTAAGGGATCCGAAGGAGAGTAACTCCTCATACTTGACTTGATCGAACTCGATGATCATAGTTTCAATTATCGTTCTAGCGAGCTTGATGTCGAATTGCGCCACCACTTCTTCCTCGGTGAAAAAGCTAGTCCCCAACGGAGTCGCCATATTTTGTTTGTGGAAAATTTATAAGAAGACAATTGACAATTGAATTTGTTTTATCTCTCTAACTGTTTAGAAAAAGAATGCTTACAATTCTCTTAATACAATTTCTCTCTAATTGACTTTAGAAAAAGAAATTACACTCTTCTTAATCGGAATCCCGATTTACAAAAGAGAAGAAGATCGATAGAGATCCTCCCCTTTATTTAAGTCTAGGTTCTTCACAGTAGCGATGAGATGCCTCCCTCGAATGCTCGCGTCGAGTTTGTTTCTTGTTGACGATTCAAACGTCTTGTTTCACTAGAACGTGATTGATTCCTCTTGATTTATGTTGAGGAGAACTTGCATGGTAAGTTTGAAACTCTTGACGAGTTGATAACTTAGAGTGAGTTTAAACTCTTGAAAAAGAGTTGATTTGAACCGAAATTCGGTTAATAAGCTAAGGATGTAAGCTCCAAGAACTCTCTGTTGCCGAGGATGCTCCAAGATGATCTGCTCAAGAGATTGTCGATCTCTCCTTTTGCGATCTTTTTATGCAAAAAGCCGATCTTTCAATCTTTTTGCTGCCGAAAGAGGACGAATTGGTGATCCCCTTTGCTGATCTCTAGATCCAAAAATACTCTAAGATCCAAAGATCGTAAAAAGCCAGCCTCTAACTCAGTTGAGTTTTCTATGATTTATAAGAGATTAAGGGGTGTAACCACCCCCTTAAATCTCTCCTTAATGAGGGTTTAATGGTGTGTAACCGCCCCCCATAAATCTCTCCATGATAGGGTGATGATCCCCTCAAATCGTGGTGAGAAAATGGTTTTTGGAACCATTCAACTCGTGTTTGAACGAGTCAAACGTTGAAAACGACGTTATGGGCCCGAACTCTACGTTTTAGACCTAAAACGCAGAGTTTGGCATTTCTAGCTGGCTCGAAATGCAGTGGCCGCACCATTTTAAGAGTCTAAGACGCAAGAATGAACTCTGCATTTGGATCTGGAACGTAGAGTTGGATTATGTATTTTAGGCTGAAAACACAGCAATGAAGTCTGCGTTTGGATGTTGCAACGCAGGGAGGACCTCTGCGTTTTGATGTTACAACGTAGGGAGGACCTCTACATTTTGATGTTGAAACGCAGGTCTGACCTCTGCGTTTTGATGTGAAGAGACCATCAATTTGTGGTATCTTTTGCTAGAGCTTTGCAAAGATCATCATCTTATAATATTCTTCTTAGCTTCTTGAAAACATGAGAGTCGTCAGATTATAACTCCCGATGTTGATTGTGAAGGCTATTGATTAGAGCTTTCATCAGTTTTTGTGAAGGTCGTCAGATTATAACCTTCATTGATCTACGTGAAAGTCTTCAAATTATAGTTTTCTAAAAACCATCAAATTATAACTTCCATCATTCGTGTTTGATAGGGGATCAGCTATCTGCAGTGATTTTTAGACAACCTACAATGACGATGTTGAACACCATTAAATAGGACATCAACTTCACGTGTCGTGCCTGTTGTAGCTTCGTCTAGGCATGTAGAAACTCTAATGGCTTGTGATCTGAGTGCATAACCACCTCCTTACCCAACAAGTACACCCTCTAATGCTTGATCGCCTGGTAGAGCGTATAAAACTCCTTATCATAAGTAGGATAGTTCTGAACAGCACCCGTAAATATTTTAAAATGGTACTCCACCGACTTCCCATCATGTATCAACATAGCATCCATAGTATAGCTAGAAGCGTCAGTCTTTACCTCGAAGGTCTTCGGTAATTAGGCAATGCCAATACTAGTGTCTTCGAGATCTTCCTCTTTAGTAATTAAAAAGCTTCCTCATGCGTCCTACCCCACTCGAACTGAACATTCGCCTTAGTAAGGCCATGTAAGGGTGTCGCATAAGCAAAAAAATATCGAATAAACTTGCGTAAATACTAGCAAGCCCCAAGAAGCTTCACACCTCCGTTACCGTCCTAGGAGTCGGCCACTTCGTGATAACCTCAACCTTGCTTGGATCTATCCTCCGCTGGCCCTTTCCCACGATGAAGCCGAGATACACTAAATCATCCTTCCCAAACTCACACTTCTTCTCGTTGAGCTTCAACTGATCATCTCGCAGCACTTCAAACACCTTCTCGACATGAACAAAATGCTCCTCCCAGGTCCTATTGTACAAGAAGATGTCATCGAGGTAAACTATCACAAAATCCTCTATAAAATGCCACAACAAATTATTCATCAGCCTCATAAAGGTTGCCGGGGCGTTACACAAACCGAACGACATCACCAACCACTCAAATAGGCCCTGCTTGGTCTTGAACGTAGTCTTCCAAGTGTCATCCTCCCGAATCCTCAACTGGTTGTAACCAGATTTAAGATCCAACTTTGTGAAGAACCTTGCTCCCTCCAACTGGCCCATAAGATCATCGATCCGTGGTAGTGGGTAACGATTCTTTACCGTTATCTTGTTGAGCGTCCGGTAATCCATACACATGCGCCAGCCTCCATCCTTCTTGGGCACTAACAACACTAGTGACCCGCAAGGCGAACAACTTGGCACTATCACTCCTTTCTCCAGAAGCTCCTGAACTTGCCTCTTTATCTCCCCGGACTCCTGTACGGATGTGCGATAAAGACCTATATTCGACAAAGAACTCTCTCCCATCAACATAATCTCGTGCTCTACACTCCATCTCGGCGGTAGTCCAATGATCTCTAAAAACAAGTCTGCATACTTGGCCTTCAACCTATCAAGATCTCCCTCCTGAAGCTTGCTCAAGGTAGTCAAGCATACTCTACTCAGTTGCTCCTCGTAAGGCCTAATGAATAATAGAACAAACTTCTTGATTGCATTCGCTAATCTCTTCGTCTGTGTCGCCGTCACCAAGCTTACCTCCTGCGGAAGAGACAAATTGTTCCTTTTTTCTTTTCTTTTCTTTTCTTTTCTTTTTGGTATGATCTACAAAAATATCATTTCATTTTAGATAGACCTTCTTAAAATCATTATGTCCTCCAAATAAACCATCTACTTCATACTTAGTATAAAACCACGTATATTGTGTTATTTATTCATGACTTAGTTGCTTCCTGATATATAATTGAAACTTAAACACTCAATAATTGCTATGCAAATTGCTATGCAATTTATTTATTTATTTATTTATTTATTTTTCTAAGTAAGTGTAGCATTCTTATTTACCAGTAAGAAAATAAATTAAGCTCAATGTCATATTTATAAAATAGAGCAGCGCAACAATATTTGAGACCTCAGTGTAAAACCAAGAAAATATCTATCTCTTCTCTACAATGAACAAAACTACAGAACAGAGGCTGAAAAACACAATTTCACTGAGGGTACTTTATGACAAATACGGGAAAGAGCCTCATTTTAGAGCACCATTCCCTATTAGCTACTATATCTTTTAGCTTAAGTAGCTCACTACATATTATCTTTACTTCATAGCCTCCTCTTCAGTTCTCCTGCTTTGCTGGAAAATGATGGCATTTCTATGTAACCAAATATGGTAAAAGCAAGCAGCAGGAGCAGATTTTGTATGCTATTAACTGCAGAGGTACCCTTCAATTTTTTGGCATCCGAGGCGGTAGATTATTCCATGTTCTAGGATAACCTGTGCTATGCAATTTATGATATACAAAATTGAATACTAATATACAATTTAGAAAAATAGCATTTAAGTATTGGACATAACACCAATAATATGTGTAATAATATATTCTTTGATATTTCTAACGGATATATGCCGAATTAGAAATCCAGAAATAGAGGTATACATGAGCATTAAACTAATAACTGTCGCAGGGATGTTATGCAAAAAACCCTTAAAAGTTACATCTTAGCAACTAGACCTCTACTGTAATTGTGATTTTTCTCTCTTAACAAATTTAAAGTTTAGGGCCAGTTCGTGATTGGTGCAATAGACTAATTGACACGTACAGAATTAGTTCTACTTGAAACAAATTGTAATAATCTATACAAAAATGAAGAAAGAATGGCACTCTACCAACCAAAATTAATACAAGTTCCATCTAAAGTCTATTTGACAATTTATGTACTACCATTATGACCACCATGTTCCTATCATCAGCCTTGTGGTGGTTGTCCCTTAGGAGTGCTGTCTCCTTCTCATCCTTTACCATTTTTTGTGTGACATGATTAAGGG
This sequence comes from Asparagus kiusianus, assembly GCA_022839385.1. Classification (NCBI taxonomy): domain Eukaryota; kingdom Viridiplantae; phylum Streptophyta; class Magnoliopsida; order Asparagales; family Asparagaceae; genus Asparagus; species Asparagus kiusianus. The sequence goes on along the minus strand of BQKN01065843.1, from coordinate 996,765 downwards.
CATCATCGTGCATGGACAAGCCCATGAGAATCAACGAGGGCATGAGACTTAGAGGTAGAGAAGATGTAAATTGATCTTTATGTATATTGTAGTTTTGGATTCTCATTTATAACTTGTGCTCCTCGATTTTGATTTGTGCTTTCTCAGGATCTCTTCAACAAAGAAGTTGCACATGGGCGAAAGCCTAAGTAGCCAATAGTCATTTGGAGTCTGCTTCCCTTAACAAATAGTCATTTGGAAAGATTACGATTTTTATCATGAATGAACTATATGATCTTCTTAGTGCATGTCAATTTGAACCTTCAGACTACTATTTTCTTTTCTATGCAAGTAGTTTTGTAGTATTGAATATGATTATTGTATGGGAGGTGTTTGTGTTGATGTTTAATTTTTATATTTGGAGAAAACTATATTTTTCTTACTTTATTAAATAAGTATTTGTTTTTCCATATTTATTTCTTTCTATATTGTCACCTCTATATTTTTTAGGTATAATGTACATTTCGAACAATTAACAAATATATATCGAATATTAAACAAAAAAAGTAGGTGAAAATCTTTTTTTTTTCTTAACAAATATTGATGAATACTTATTGAATGCTAATAAAAGTTATTGAATCGAATTTGAATGGCAAGCGATCGGAAAATAAAGAAATGGTTTCTTTTTGTATATGACTCGAATATGAACACAAATAGTAAGGTATTCACTTTGATCCGATCATTTACTATCCCTAGATACTTGCATCGATATCGATACTTGTATCGATACCCTGTTAACAGTTATAGATTAAGGGCTAAAATTGTGTAACTTGAGGGCTAAATTTGATCTAAGGGCTAATATTACTTTGTGTTTATATAAGTACGGGTAGAGAGTGAGGGTTTGAGATGTAAAAAAAATTTTATATATTCCATTTGGAGAGTAGGGTTACTCTTAATTAAGAAGACTTTTCAAATTATAAATTTTTATTTACAATAAAATAAAAAAATTCCCTCTTTTTCCACTTTCTCTCTTCTTCTTCTTTGGGAATAAAGATTTGCTTCTCAAGGTACCAACCCCTTATAAATTAAGTCTTCATTTCTACTTTTTATTTTTTTATTTTAGAATGCATGTTTTAGGATTTTATTTTTTATTTTTATGTTATATTTGGTAGATTAGATTTATTATATTATAGTATAGATTTATTTCATGCTTTATAGTGTAGATTTCTTTTTTTTAATTTCATTGCATTGTACTATAGAGTTTATTTTTCTTTACTTACTTAGCAGTGTAGATTTTCTTTCTTGTCTTTATTTGCTTCGTAGTTTAGATTTAATTTCTCATTTTTAATGCTTTTCAGTATAGATTTTCTTACTTTTCTTTTATTTTGTAATATGAGTAGCTAATTCTTATAGAAATCTTAGGATCAGATAAAACTAGTTTAATTTCATTTTGGTTTTTGAATTGCTCTCTTTGTGTTGACTCGCATCTCGGTATCTAAAACGCGTATTTTGATAATTTTATCGGGATTTCTTCGTTCCAGAGAATCCCAACTGACTTGATATCATCCTTATACGTGGTTAGGCCATTGTTAACTAAAGATAAGGCTAAATCTCTTGTTCTTATCCACAAACATCACTTCTGAAGCCCTATAAATACAAACCTAGGGGCTCATTTCTCCGGATCTAAAATTTTAGGGGCGAAGTGTTGTCGGTTGGAAGGGAGCCACGAATTTTAGAGGAGCAATGCGTGATGTTATCAAATTGACGAGTGGAGAACGAATTTTAGAGGAGAGCTACAAGATCTTGGCGAACTTCAGCGTAAAGAGGAAGCTATTCGAAGGATCTGAGGCATGTTCCTCCTTTCCTCCAGATCAAACTTGTTTTTAATATCAAGAAGAGTCATAATCTCGCTTGGTTAAGATTATAACTTCTGCAATTGTTTCATTTGTGAAGCAAGAGTGTTAATTAACTTTTCTATTAACCGGATCTGATCTACGATAGTCTATGAACTTATGCATCCCCAGCACAGGCAAAGATCCCACGTAAGCAGCGGGTGATAAACGTCTATTGCGTGTGTTTTAAGGAAATTGTATTTGTTTATTTTTTTATTATGTATGAAGATCTTATAAAAAGATCAACTTTTTTCTTTGTTTGAATTTGTAATCGATAAATGATTGTAACAAATTCAATGATAATGAAGAAATTAATTTCCGATGTAACTAGAAGGCACGTTGCATAATCTGAACGACATCACTAATTACTCATATGCCTTGAATGCATCTGTGTTGATGTAAGATATCAAACATTGAAATTTAGTATGGATTATGGAGAGTTTTAGGGTCCTCTAATCTCCATTGATGGTTGTTCTCCTAATGGGAAGAGAGTCCTGCACATGTACAATGCCTTAGAGGATCACAGTTGGGTTCTCTAGTAGTTCAACTTATGATCAAGTTACTTATGTTCTAAAGGGAAGAAATAAACTAATATAATTCTCTAAGTATATAGAAATTGTGTACCTTTAATCAATAGGCGATGCGCCTATTTATACCGAGCTGACCAAGGTATTTATGTAATATTGGCCGAGCTCATACAGTCAGCTTATTCAGCTAATACTTTACAGGTGTCGGCTATGGGCAGCATGAGGCACCCTTGTGATTAATGCGATGCTGACAGGGGGAATAAGGTGCTGACAAGATCTAATGAGTCATTAAGACTTTTAGGGGGATGTAATTATGGCTCTATTTATGCATTTAATATGATAGTGATTGGCTATTAACAAGGAATTTGAGAATGATCACCTTCTATCTCGCCTTTACGAGAGGGTTGAGAAAGATACCTTTCGTCTCGACCTTTGAGGGAGACGAGAAGGGACACCATTCATCTCAGCCTTTGAGGGGGATGAGAAGGGATGCCTTTTGTCTTGGTCTTCAATGGAGATGAGAAGTCAATGTATCTGGGTCGAATCAGTGTGTAGTCTGCTTGAGACACGTGTCATCCAATTGAATGTAATTAACACTTGATTATTTCTGAGGCACAACAATCTGAAACGCAATCTCGTATACATCCTCCTCTCTCATCCAAACCTGATGCTAACCAACCCACAAGTCCAGCTTCGTGAACACTGTAGTTCCATGTATCTCATCTAACATCTTGTCCATAGTAGGAATCAAAAATTGATCCTTTGTCGTAGCCTCGTTTAGAGCTCTGTAGTCTATGCAAAATCTCTATGTCACATCCTTCTTCCTCACCAAGAGAATAGGAAAAGAGAATGGACTCTGACTCGACATGATCAACGCACTCTTCAGCATCTTCTTGACCTACCTTTCAATCTCCTTCTAAAAGTGTGCATAGTGATAAGGTGATACATTAATTAGCTTTGATTCATTCCTCAGAACAATTCGATAATCTCATACTCTGGATGGTAGTAGCTTGGTTGGTACCTCTGTGATCCTTTGATGCCTTGATACTACTTCTGTCGCCTTAGCATCCAGTAGTAGAAGACTCTTGGAATCTCGTTGATCCCGTATCTCTGTGACAATAGCAAAGCACTGTGCTCCCTCTATATGCAACTACTCAAATGAATTAGCTTCATTACTTTTCAATCTCCTAGAATTCACCATCCAAGTATGCTTCTTGCCCTTCAAATTAAACACCATCTGAATAGCCTTAAAATTTATCTTAACATCACCAAATCAACTCAACCAAGAATTTTCTAGGACAACATCCATACCAACCAACGCCAACATAGGAAGATCAGTCATAATCTTAGCCCCCTAGACTTTCATACCAACGTCCTGGACAATCTCCTCATACTGCATCCTGTCCTCATTAGTGATCCACACCTCAAGTGACTCTACTATCGTACCTTTTAAACCCACCTTCCTAGTGATCCCTACATTAATGAATTTATGCCAAGATCTAGGACCAACCAAAAGTGACGCCTCACATTTCCCTATCCAAGATGTCATCCTCAGTGAAGACGGTCTGGAAACCTCGGTGATCGTGTTTAGGGACAACTCAGCACCTGTCAAATCCTCCACTTTGTCATCAAGCCCCTCTCTTTCACTATCGAAACCTGATGCATCCATGCCATGTCCCTCACCACTAGACTCCATGATCATGAAAGCTACTCTTTGCTTACAACGATGCTCCTTAACCCACTTCTCTTTGTACTTGAAGCATAAACCCTTCTTTATCCTATTATGTGCCTCGTCTCTCGAAAGCTTTCTCACCTCATTTCTTGCTATATTGATCACTATACCTAAAGCTTTTCCCACCTTGTTGAACTCTATATATGTCGATCTCCTACTACCAGACTCCTTATTTGCCTTCCAGCTACTAGATTTGCTCTCCTCTATAATCTCCTCTATTCTCATCTTCTCGGTCAATCTCTATAGCTACTTTAACTTCACCTTTAAAGCAATCCATGGCTTCAGCTGTGACGCCCCTGGGTTCACACAAGGCTGCAATCCAAGGTAAAACCAGAGATATTAAACCTGACATGTATCCACACTGTGCATAAACACGTTTCACCAATCATAGCAATATCCTCTAGTGGAACCAAATAGAAGTGCAGGTACAAAACAGGCAAAATAAAGGGAATAAATATAATAGACATAGAAGAGATCTCATAAATAAAAAGAATCATGTCTCAACTATAATACATCTGATATCTGAATAATAAAAATGTCTCAACATAAATCAACTAAAAATAGTACTAAGGCACACTGCCTTTACAATATGAATATGAAACTCTAATGTCTGAATGAAACTCAAAACTACAGTGGAGTCTTTATAAGTAAAAATACGCGACAACGACTATGCCAGAACTCTGTCACCCTGTGGCTCTCTAAAACTCCGAACTACCTGAAAAGTAATTTAAAAGAAAAAGAATAACAACAAGAGCGTCAGAGCGCTACAACAAGATTACCTCCATCCGTCCCCAGGGGAAGGGCTGCTAGATAGAATGAAGGCTCTATCTATTAAGCATAGTCTACCTAGATTCATTTTTCTCATATCTAAATAGGATTAATATTTAGAAACCTACAACACGAGACGTAGTACGTCGAGCGAAATAATCCAAACAA